>CM062816.1:626851565-627106225 GCA_031772625.1 Pinus tabuliformis
TTTATCTTCAATAATTCAGCAGAGAGAAATAGTACAATAAATCTGATTCATATCAGCAGTAGCAAACCCTAGATCAGTAGCATCAGCATTAGTGGCTTCATTATCAAACTAGGGCAGACCATATCTCATAAACCGACAGTCGGATTGACTTCATTCCACCACCAAAAGTTTCGGCTTCCAGAGGAGGTTCAGGTGAACCTACAGCGCAGTTCAGATGAGATCTTCTAGGCCACGCAATTCAATCTTTACTTCTGCAGTTGCAGCTTCAGTTTCAGCAGTTTCCAGCTTCAAACTAGGGCAGTCGATATCTTGCAAACTGTTCGTCGGATTGACTTCATTCCACCACCAAAAGTTGCAGCTTTCAAAGGAGGTTCAGATGAACCTACAGCGCAGTTCCAAAGAGGAGATCTTCTAGGCCACGCAAGTCAATCTTTACTTCTGCAGTTGCAGCTTCAAATTCAACAGCTTCCGGCTTCACATGTGTGAGAGAGAGAGACCCATTTCAGCGCAGTAGAGAAGAGACTCATATCTGCGCAGTAGAGAGAGAGATGTGATGAGATGAGTGAGTCCAAATGAGGAAAAGTCCTCTTATATTTATACACAACGTTGGTGGGTGAATAGATGCGACTGTTGGGCTTCTGAGCCTACATGAGTTGTAGGTCGGCTTGATAATAACTCCATAATCAAAATAAATTCATATCTCCATGAATACTTATCGGAATTGGATGATCTTTATATCAATCCTACACCTCTCGACGAGAGGAATCTAATAAAAATATTATTAGCCATGAATAAGATGACCCACACGAAGTTTTGCCCTGGTTGCCAATTTTAACACTCCCTCTCAACCATGGAGAACTTCATCTGCAATCTGTCTATCGGTCGTTACTATTCATCCATCAAATGCACTGCCTTGTACAGCCTGACCCTTGCCCTGCTCTGCTCTATTTTGCCTGTTCTGCTTTGCCTTGTTCTGCCTTGCACTGATCTGTACTGTTTTGTTCTGTTCTGCTCTGCTCTTGCATTGTTCTGTTCTACTCTGCTTTTGTCCGAATTATGAAGAAGAAGAAATGATCGAGGATGTATCATACTGACTCAAAGTCAGTCTCAGAGTATGTACCACTGGTCCCAGACCAGTCTCAACCAACCCAAAGTCCGCGTCATAGTGAGTACAACTCCAATGGTCCCAGACCAATATCATCCTCCACTGACTCAAAGTCAGTCTCAGAGTATGTACCACTGATCCCAGACCAGTCTCAACCGACCCGAAGTCAGCGTCATAGTATGGTACAACTCCTACCACTGGTCCCAGACCAGTATCATTGATCCCAGATCAATGGAGGTCATCCTAGCGTAGGGAGTACGGTAGTTACAACGATGCGTCCATCGGTACTACTATGGTTCCTAACTTCATTTCCCTGCTCATTGATCAGATGAGAGGTACTTCCCATGAGTCCCAGACTGCATGGGTAGGATGCCTCGACAGGAGAACTAATCAATCCTGTCCTCACAGGAGAACACATCAATCCTGCTACAATTTCCATGGAGAACACATCAATCCAGGCCTCACAGGAGAACACATCAATCCTGCTACAATCGCCGTGGAGAACACATCAATCCTGCTACAATCGCCGTGGAGAACACATCAATCCAGGCTGCCATGGAGAACACATCAATCCAGGCCTCACAGGAGAACTAATCATCCTGCTACACAGGAGAGCGAATCATCCTATTCCACAAGAGAGTGAATCATCTTGTCCCACAAGAGAGCGAATCATCTTGTTCCAGTGTGCACCACCAGGGAGGGTGAGTCACCCTGTGGTCATATGTTGCTCCAGTAGGAACCACAAGCCCTCAGAGCTCCCAGAGCTCAATGTATGCAACATGCAGGACCCTTGTACAAAGGTTTCTTGCCGACTCCAAGTCGTTTGGGAAAATCACAGATTAGATCTTTCCTCGGGGCTTTGATAAGGTGTATCAACCTGTACATCATCTTAATGTGATGGAGCTTCCTTGCTCATCGACTTACAATATCCCAGATGATGTCTATCTGCTGGAGCAATTGACGAATACGAGATTCCTCAATAATCGAATCCCACCTCTAGTTGTTACAGAGAATCACAGTGGTATCCAATGTAAATCCAAACAGCTCACTGAAGAGCTTTCGCAACCAGACTGCCTCTACAAGGTTATGCTAGCAACAATATATCTTGCTTCGGTGGTGCTCAAAGCCACCGACTTCTGGTTCCTGCTCATCCAGGATATCGAAGCAGATCCCAAGGTGAAACAGTACCCGAAAGTGCTCTTACGGTCCACCACACTGCCTGCCCAATCAACATCAGTATATCCAAGTAGGCTCACATCTCCGGCAGTGTATCTTAATCCATGAGAGATTGTGTCCTGAAGACATCTCAGAAGATTCCTGGCATCAATCTAGTGAGGCTCAACCAAATATGAGCTCACAATGCTAACTGCAAAACATATGTTCGGACGAAGGTTCACCAAGAACATCAATGCGAATGAGTTTTTGAAACTCAGAGGCATTTCCCAAGTCTGGTTTGACATCACTACCATATAACTTCTAAAAGTTAAGATCCTCGAGGTAGTCACAGGCTTGTAGTCCATCATACAAAATCTTTCCAATATATTTACCACATATTTTCCTTGAGACAGGAAAATTTCCCTTGGCTTCTACCACACTTCAATTCCTTGGTCCTTCATTTCAAATTCAAAAGCCATCTCCCTCTTACATTTGTGAATGAGAGGGTTTGCACCTGTTAGAAAGAGGTCATCCACATACAACACCAGTATGAGAGGCTTGTCATCTTCAACCTTAAAGTAAAGGTTAGGATCAGCTTCACTTCTAGTGAATCCCGCTTCATCAAGTAGCTATCGATCCTCTCATACCATGCTCGGGATGCTTGCTTCAGCCCATAGAGAGCCTTCTTCAACGTGCATACATGAGATTTTCAATCATAAATCTCAAATCCTTCGGGTTGCTCCACATAGACCTCTTCTTTGATAGAACCATGCAAGAACGCGGTCTTACCATCAATCTGATGTAGGTTCCATCCTTGTGAAGCCACAAGGGCTATGATCAAGCGGATGGTCGTATATCTGGCAATAGGTGCAAGTATCATAGTCTATACCTCCCTTCTGGGATAAACCATGAGCAACAAAATGAACCTTATACTTTTCCATACTTCCATTTGCTGCATGCTTTATCTTGTAAAGCCATTTTGAAGTAACAATTGTCTTGTCCAGGGTCTGGGAACTACTTCCCAGACATCATTCTCCATAATAGACTCATATTCTATGGTCATAGCATCCTTCCATATTTAATGCTTGATGACACCTGAGAATGATGAAGGTTCATTTTGTATGATCGTGCTCATGATGGTCAGGTATCCCTGATACCTGTTAAGTTTCTTACTTTGATGGAAGGTTCCTCAGGGTGCAGCATGTCCTTTAGCATCATCAAGTATCCCCCTAATCCATGAAGGACTCTTCCTAGAAGAGGAAGGCTCATGTGGATGAGGATCAATCGGATCCATGGGTTCTTCTACATCAGGCATTGATTCATCATCCTTTTCTTTCGGTTCCCTAGTGTCGGCTTCTTGAGAGCTACTCAAAGTCAGCAGATTGTCCACCTTGCTGAGAGCCATATCTTCGTCAAAGGTGACATCATGACTAATTATGACTTCCCTTTGACCGGCTACATAGATTCTATAGCCTTTAGTTTTTTCACCATAGCCCACGAAAATTCCCTTCTTTCCAGATGCTCCCAATTTATTTCTTTTCTCTTTCGGCACATGAAAGTATACAGGGCTTCCAAAAATTTTAAAATGAGAAACATCAGGTTTCTTACCGGTGAATTTTTCTTCAGGAGTCTTGGAATCCAATGCTTGATGAGGGCATCAATTTTGTATATATACGGCAGCGTTTGCAACTTCAGCCCATAGAAACTTAGGAAGACTTTGATCATGTAGCATGGCTCGGACAGCTTCCATAATTGTGCAGTTCTTCCTTTCTGCCACACCATTTTGTTCAGGAGTATATGGTGTAGTAGTCTCCCTCTTGATGCCAGCCTCTTTACAAAAATCATGGAACTCATTAGATTCATATTCAGTCCCATTGTCATTTCTTAAGATCTTGATCTTCTTTTCGGTTTGATTCTCGATTAGGGATTTGAAGTGTCGGAACCAAGGGAACACTTCATCCTTCTTTTTCAAGAAGTATATCCAGGTCTTTCGAGAATGGTCATCTGTAAAAGTGAGATAATATGAGTATCCTCCCAAGGAGTTCACAATCATACCTGATATGTCTGAGTGAACTAGTTGTAATATATCGGAGGTCTTGCTTTGACTTGAAGGGAATGGTCCCCTTTTGAGCTTTCCTTCGGCACATCCCAGACATACACCTTCTTTCTCTACTTGGAATTCAGGCATCCTTGTTACCATCTGTCTTACATCGGGTAGAGCTTTGTAATGAAGGTGGGCAAACCTCCGATGCCAAAGTTTGGACTGAAGCGTTGTGTCACAAGACATGACACCTAGCGGACTTCCACCGACTTGATATAAAGAATCAACTCGAAACCCAAGAGTGAAAGCATCTTTAACATTATTTTTCCATATGCGTACCTTACCATCGCTGAAGGTTACCTTATAGCCTTTGTCTTCCATTGCCGAGATGGATACCAGGTTCTTTTTGAGATCAGGTACATATAATACATCTTGTAAGTGAATCGTATTACCTTGATTCAGTTTAAGAGAAACATTGCCTACACCTTTCACTGGGTATTTCATGTCATCTCCAAGGACAATTTCCAGGTTAGTTTCTTTCTCTACCAGATTATAGAGTACTTCTTTGTAACCAGTGAAGTGTCTTGAGGCACCACTATCAATGAGTCAAACTCCCATTGAGTCCGAAGGAGCGGAGGTAGATAGAGCAGCTGGTAGATAATATTCAGCCTGCTTATCGTCAACAATGTTAGATTCATACCTGGAATTTCTAGCCTTCTTGAATGCTTGTCCTCTTCCTTGATTCCCAGCTCTCCTCTTACCTTGGCTATTGAATTTGTCATTCCTTTGATTGCCATCAGAGGGATTTCGAGTTGCACCACTGCATACTGTACCATGCTTCTCTAACCATGATTATCATCATGCTGCCCATGTCCATGATTTTATCCATCATAATGCTGCTCAAACTAGTGTGCATCATCATCATGCTATACTATATGTCCATGATCTCATGTTGCCCTTTATGTCCATGATCTCATTCATCATGATGCTCATGATCTCATACATAGTGACTTGCTTTATCGCAAATGTAACATCGTCATTTTCTTCTAGCCTTAGGTCCAGCCTTTCCTTTTGATTTAGTCCCGGAATTATTTCTTTTCTTTGCATAAGAAGAAAAGGTAGCAGGAGGACCTTTAGGCATGGGCATTTCTTGCACTTCTTCCCTTGTTTCTTCTTGAATGCATCTAGCCATTAATTCCTCGAAACCAGGAATTACATTATAGTTCAAAAGAGTAGTCCTGAACACATACCATTCAAATGGCAATCCTCCAAGAGTTGTGAGTGCCATTTCTCTGTCAGTAATAGTTTCCCCAATAGATAGGAGATCGTTTTTGATCTCGGTGATTCTTAAGAAGTATGCTTGCATACTTTCATCTTTACCCTTCTTGATTTCCCTCAACTTATTTCTAAGAAACAAAACTTGATTTGCATCATTAACTTTAAATAAACTCACCAGTCTGTCGTAGATTTCCTTGGAGGTGTCTAGATCAGAGATGTAGGCCACCAAGCACTTGTTGATAGAGTCCCGGATGATCTTCTTTGTTTTGACTTCTCCATTTTTCCATTTGTTCCAGGCAGCAGCAGATGCATTTGATGAAGGCTCAACAATATTGCCTCTTACATGGTCCAACACTCCTTGATCTTCAAGGGTTAGATCAATAGACATCTTCCATCCGTGATAGTCAGCTTTCTCACGGAGCTTGTCTTCTGCAGGAAAGAGTGTTGAGGACCCATAGTTCTTTTAGGATAGCCTTGCCAATCTTCTCTTCAATGATTGCTCTTGCTCTTGCTCGGGCTTTGTCTTCACCTCAGCTCTGATACCATGTTAAGTTATGGTATGTTCTATGCTTATAACAGTTTACTTCTTTTTCTTATTATATTTCACCGATTAGCAATCACATGTACATAAAGTAGAGTGCAGATAGAACATTAAACGATCGATAGAAAACAAGCCAAGACAAGAGACACAAGATGTGGCGGCTAGCCAGGGACAAACCCCACAATGTGTGGAGAAACCCTTTGATCAAATCTTCTTTTATCTTCAATAATTCAGCAGAGAGAAATAATACAATAAATCTGATTCATATTAGCAGTAGCAAACCCTAGATCAGTAGCATCAGCATTAGCGGCTTCATTATCAAACTAGGGCAAACCACATCTCACAAACCGACAGTCGGATTGACTTCATTCCACCACCAAAAGTTTTCGCTTCCAGAGGAGGTTCAGATGAACCTACAGCGCAGTTCAGATGAGGAGATCTTCTAGGCCACGCAAGTCAATCTTTACTTCTGCAGTTGCAGCTTCAGTTTCAGCAGTTTCCGGCTTCAAACTAGGGCGGTCGATATCTTGCAAACCGTTCGTCGGATTGACTTCATTCCACCACCAAAAGTTGCGGCTTTCAAAGGAGGTACAGATGAACCTACAGCGCAGTTCCAAAGAGGAGATCTTCTAGGCCACGCAAGTCAATCTTTACTTCTGCAGTTGCAGCTTCAAATTCAACAGCTTTCGGCTTCACATGTGTGAGAGAGAGAGACCCATTTCAACGCAGTAGAGAAGAGACTCATATCTGCGCAGTAGAGAGAGAGAGAGATGTGATGAGATGAGTGAGTCCAAATGAGGAAAAGTCCTCTTATATTTATACACAACGTTGGTGGGTGAATAGATGCGACTGTTGGGCTTCTGAGCCTACATGAGTTGTAGGTCGCTTGATAATAACTCCATAATCAAAATAAATTCATATCTCCATGAATACTTATCGGAATTGGATGATCTTTATATCAATCCTACACCTCTCGACGAGAGGAATCTAATAAAAATATTATTAGCCATGAATAAGATGACCCACATGAAGTTTTGCCCTAGTTTCCAATTTTAACAAAATACAAGAGTATGATTTAGAGATCAGACCCACCAAGCTGATCAAAGGTCAAGGTTTAGCTCAGAGGTTAACTGAAGGAAATGAAAAGACTCTTGGTTTGTTCTGTCTTAGTGATTTATCTTCGCCAGAGTTGCAAATATTAGGAGAGCATGAGTGGTACAAGGACATAGTTTATTACTTGATGAATCTTGCATGTCCTAACCATTTAGTCGCTCATAAGCGAAGGGCTCTTAGACTAAAAGCCACTAAGTATTGCCTTATGAAGGATGGCCTTGGATGGAGAAATCCTGAGGGCATAGTGCTTAGGTGTGTTGATGACGTTGAGTCCAAGAAATTAATCTCTGAGTTTCATTCAGGATTTTGTGGTGGTCATTATGCTGCTAGAACTACCGCCCACAAAATCCTGAGAGTTGGCTATTATTGGCCTTCGATTTTTTCTGATGTGCACAAGTTTGTTAGAGCGTGTCAAGCTTGTCAACTATTCACTGGGAAACAAAAGCTTGCTGCCCTTCCTCTACAACTTGTCATTGTAGAGGCACCTTTTCAGCATTGGGGTCTGGACTTCATAGGGAAGTTCCATGAAAATTCTAGCAATGGCTACTCATGGATTTTGACTGCTACGGATTATTTTACTAAATGGGTCGAAGCCATTCCTGCTAAGAATGCCACTGAAAAGGTTATTATGGATTTCATTGAAAATAACATCATTACTAGATTTGGTGTCCCTGCTAAGATCACTACCGACAATGCCAAGGCTTTTAGTTCCTTAGAGTTTTCATCTTTTTGTTTCAAGTATGGCATTGTCTTATCTCATTCGTCAAATTACTATCCTCAAGGTAATGGTTTGGCTGAATCAAGTAACAAAAATCTCATAACCATTATCAAGAAGATAGTAGGAGATAACAAGAAATCATGGGACAGCAAAATCAAATATGCTTTATGGGCAGATAGAATCACTAAGAAGAAGGCTACTGGTAAATCTCCCTTTGAATTAGTTTATGGCTTGGATGTTACTTTACCTGTGCACCTGAAGTTGCCAGCTTATCAGCTTCTCCAGAATTTTTCTACTAATAAAGATGTTGTTCAGAATAGAATAGATCAGATTGTGGAGTTAGATGAAAATCGTAGGACAACTTTTGATGCTATATGTAAAAATCAATCTAACATTAAGAAAAGCTTTGATAAATGCTCTCGATCTAGATCTTTGCAGGTTGGAGATATGGTATTGCTTTAGGATCGCAAGAATGAGAAACCAGGAAAACATAAGAAGTTTGACAGTTTGTGGCTGGGACCTTACATCATTCGAGATATAGCTGGACCAAACTCATTCCACTTGAGCAGATTGGATGGCGAACCACTTGATCTACCAGCGAATGGCCAAATGCTCAAGCTATTCTTCAGAGATGATATCTGATGCCATAGGGCATCCTTTGTATTGTATTTCTATCCCTACTCATTGTCTTTTCAGCATTTCATTTATGTTTTAGGATTAGATTTACTTTTCATGTTACTAGATAGTTAATAAATGAAGAGCTTTTATCTTTCCTGTGCTTAATGTATATGATGATTTTTGGATGGACGCTACTTATTTTTATTTGTGTGTTGCATGGGTGCAGATTCTAGATTCTCACATTCCTACAGTGCAGCAACGTGTCCCCAAGTGGAGCCAGATGTTGACCACTACGTGTCAACTTCCCAGCAGTACACCCCCTTTTCTTTACAAAAAGGGGTAGCGCTTGATCGACATGACTGTGCCATCCTGCAGTCATCAATAGCTTGATCGATTTATGTTGTAAACCCAGTCTGCATATATGAAATGTAAATAATCTTAGCAGATATGAGTCGTGTATGTAAATTGCCTGGGTGGACCTAACTTTCTAATGATAATCTACGTCCCGGAAGGTTTTTCGTCTCACCGATCCATGATCGGCAGAGTTTTCCTTCAGCCTAACCCCAAAGCCGGGATTGATTTTGTCATTAGAATTTTAGGAGAATCATAGTGTGTTAATCTGCTAGATTATAGTTGTGTCGCAGAACTGGGTGGTTTGTGAGGATCTGTGTTAAATGGGTTTCTCCCCTTAAGATGTAAATTGTAAAAGTCATGATGTAAAGTGTCTTGAGGGTTGGAAATTGTTTTAAATCCCCTCATGAGTCCTGAGTCCTAAGTCCTAGGTCCTAGGTGATTTTTCCAAAGGCTAAGTTCGAAGATCCATTTTAAAATGAATTAAAAAATTAAAAAAAAAAATTAATAAATAATTGAAAAATTAAAAATAAAAATAATAAAAAATAATAAATTATAAAATAAAGCAAAAACCCTAAAAAATAATAAAATAATAATATTTTGAGTAAATACATGCAAAATTTCATTTTTTAATGAATAAACAATTTTGACGGATGAGATTAAGAGATGTCTTGATCCTCATCGACGGTCGAGATCATTTCGTCATGGATCACTCGAACTAGCCGTTGGGATCTTTTCCTTTAAATAGGGTGCTAGGGGTCATCTGAGATCATTCGATCTGTGAGTCTTGTGCTAAAGAAACTCTTGTGTAATCTGTTTCTGGTTAATAAAAGAAGACTTTGGGGTCCAAATCTTGCTGGTGTTACTCTCTGGAAGTGCTGTGAGCTATTTTATTTTCTGCATATTTTAATTTTCAGCCATTAATAATAGCTTATTTTAGAGTATTGTGAGCACAGGTATCTTGTTCACTTGCTAGGGTTTGAGTGGCGTTAGGGTTTCTGAAGTAATGGCAGGTATCTCCATTGCTTTTTGAGATCTAGCATCATTTTTTCTCTCTTTACTGATGGTTGATTTAAGCTGTGCAGAAAACCCTTACTGAAGAAGAATAGTGGGCGTTTGGGGAAGTTCTAGGCTAAACCAGCCAACTCCCACGAGCTCTTTCTTGCAGGGTGTTGACCTCTACTGGTCAACCACCCATGCAGTGCACCCCGCTTTTCTTGACAGAAAGAAGCAGCACCTGATCAGCATGTCCGTGCCATCCTGCCATCATCAGCAGCTTGATCTTTTTGATTGTAAACCCAGTCTGCATGTATTAATTGTAAATAATCTTAGTAGACATGAGTCATGTATGTATTTTGCCTAGGTGGACCTAACTTTCTGATGATAATCTACGTCCCGGAAGGTTTTTCGTCTCACCGATCCACGGATCGGCAGAGTTTTCCTTCAAACCTGACCCCAAAGCCGGGATTGATTTTGTCATTAGAACTTTAGGAGAATCCTAGTATGTTGGTCTGCTAGATTATCATGGTGTCGCAGAGCTGGGTGATTTATGAGGGTCTGTATTAAGTGGGCTTGTCCCCTTGAGATGTAAATTGTAAAAGTCATGATGTAATGTGTCCTGAGGGTCGAGAAATGTTTTAAATCCCCTCATGAGTCCTAAGTCCTAGGTCCTAGGTGATGTTTCCGAAAGCTTAGTTCAGTGATCCATGTTAAATGAAATAAAAAAATAAAAAATGAATAATAAAAAATAATAAAAAATTTAAAAAATGAAGCAAAAACCCTAACTAATAAAATAATAATATTTTAAGTTAATAAATCGACGGATGAGATCAAGAGATGTCTTGATCCTCATCAACGGTCGAGATCATTTCTACATGGATCACTCGAACTAGCCGTTAGGATCATTTCCTTTATATAGGGTCTTAGGGGGTCATTTCAATTCATCTGATCTGTGAGTCTGGACTGAAAAAGCTCTCTTGTAATCTGATTTTCTGGTTAATAAAAAGACTTTGGGGTTCAAAACTGGCTGGTGTTACTCTCTGGAATTGCTGTGAGATGTTTGTTTTTCTGCATATTTCAGTTTTCAACAGTTAATAATAGCTGGTTTTCAGAGTATGGTGAGTACAGGTATCTTGCTCATGTGCTAGGGTTTGAATGTTGTAGAGTTTCTGGAATAATGGCAAGTATCTCCATTATTTCTTGAAATCTAGCAGCATTTCTTGCCCTCTTTACTGATGTTTGCTTGAGGTGTGCAGGAAATCTTTAGGTGAAGGGTATTTGTGGGCGTTAGGGGAAGTTCTAGGCTGAACCAGCCGACTCCCACTGGCTTTTCTGTGCAGAGCCCAGCTGATTGTTCCCTGGGTTAATCATTCAAAGTTTCTTTTCTGTTTTACATTGAGAGATTTTCTTTCTGTTCACAGTGAAGTTCAAAATTTCTGATATACTGAAAACATTACTACAATTATTGTCAAATCTGGCATTTCAGGGGCCAAATCTGTAAATTATTAAGCTGTCTTAGGGTTTCATTTTTTTTTTTTTTTTTTTTTTTAGGGTTTTCAAACTTCTGCTTTTCACAATTTTTTCATTAGGGTTTTGTATTTTTGTGTTTTCAGCTACAGGGTTTTCAGAGGCTATCTGTCAGAGCGTAGCTGCAAAATCAGTTTTCAAAAAAGGCTGCGTGCATGGGTGATAATATCTGTTGCTGTCGACAAATCCTGCTGCGAACATCCAATGATTTCTCTGCATACAAACAAAGATAAACAAGTGACCTGCCTGCAGATTTAGCATCGACTGTCAGCGTGGGAAATATACGTGGATTTGCTTGGTCTATAATTTGGCCAGCATATACATCTGCGTTCACGGTATTTCTCTTCCCATTGACTATGATCTTTCAACGCGTCACTGCTCCATTCGCAAACCCTCAGCGGCTTGGGCATAATCCGTAGCAGGAAAAATCGATTTTTTTGGTCACATAACGTGCTTTGAAGTTCTGAGTATGTGACAGGGGTTTCGATTCAAATTTGGTTCTTTCTTCATCGTATATGCAATATGCAATCAAGCTTCTGTCCAGGGCTATGATTCTCGTCCAAACTGTTACACGCCGTTACGATTTATCTGAGCCACGGGTTATGGTCATGTCGTTACGCTATTCGATTTTGTGCATTCATCCTTTCGCTGAGCCAGGTTCACGATTCAGTATATCATCGTTTGTCTGGTGTGTGCTTCAAGTCGATCCATTCTTTCCTCAGCACGTCAAAATTCCAGTGTTTCTGAGGCTGGGTCACGTTTCACGCTTCTCTGCGGCTGAGGTAACTTCGGTTTCAACATACGCAGGTATTCCATCGCCGCCATTGAAATATCGTGCTCCATTTATGCCATTCAAATTCGAAAAATACGCAGGGTAGCAGGGTTATACAGTTTCGTAATTTTTTTTTACGGCATTCACGTATTTAGATTTCCAATTTTGAGCTTAGCGTATAGTTTCGGTGGAATTTCGATGCGTTTGACGGATTCTTTTTTATGTTTTAGCTTTAACCTTAGACTTAAAATTCGTATGGTAGATTTAAATTTAGATTTTAAATTTATTTTTATTAGTTTAGCTTAGGGTTTTGTTATGTATTTAGATTTTAATCTTTTTTAAAAAATAGTTTCATTTTATTTTCTATAAAAGGAAAAAAATCAAAATAAAATGTGTTTATGTTTAGGATTAGTTTGATTCTGTAAATATTAGATTTTAATTAAACTTTTTGTTTTTATTTTTTTTAGTGTGGTTTTTTTTTTTTTAAATAAAAAGAAATAACAATAAAAAAGATTTTATTTAGTTTTAGACTTAGAGTTATATTTTTGTTTTAGAATAGATTTTAATTTTTTTTTTTTTTTTAATTATTTTTTAGATTTTTTTTAAATTTTATTTTTTATAATATTGAAAAATAAAAAAAAAAATTGAAAAAGATTTAAAATTTTTTGAAAAAATATTAAAATTTTGTGGAAAATTATTTTGCCAGTTTCAGTTGCTTTCGCGATATATCTTTCATGCTGAGATATGAAATTTTCAATGTCGAAACACGAAATTTGATATCTGGTTAATGATTTACGATTCTCGTGGTGTTTTAAGGCACTTATCTCTTCGAAATTTTCAGTTGCCAGATATCGTTTTGAGCATTATGATTTAGCTGATGATAGATGATTGCTGTTCATGGTTCATGTCTCTATATCATTTAACAAGTAATCGCTTTCACAACAATCTCTTAAGGCACTGGTCTGCTAAGTTAATCAAATCTATCTAGTGCTTTTCATATCATGTCTCGTGTCTCCCAACCAACTGGTCGACAGTTGGTCTCATCATCTCTCAGGGACTACCCCCCTTAGCCACGGGAGACAGGCTTAAACGGAGGGACCGGGGATCAGAGTGACAGCCCCCGGTCCAAGCGTTGTCGTGCCAATCTGCGCGACAACATTTTTGGCGCCGTTGCCGGGGATACTTTTTCTCGGTGTTTCAACGACTTTTCATGCATCTTCTCATCTTCTCATCTCTCATTTGAGCTGGCAGATTCAATATTTTGCATCTTTTCATCACGTATCAGCAGTACCTCTTGGGTTTGTTTCCTTTTTGGGTGGCGACTCCATTTTTCTTATTTTTCCCAAACAAGAAGCCTACCGCATATCTGTTTGTTGATTGCTTCTCGGATCTTAGAATCAGATTTGTTGTTCAAGTGGCGACTCCACTTCTTTCATCTTTTGATTTTCTTGAGCAAAGATCTAGTTCTATCATCCCTTACATCATGGATTATTCATTTTAACCATGTAGTTTTACTCACCGTCTCCATGATTTTCCGGAGGAGGCCCTTCCTGAATTGCCTATTTTTTCAGATGGTGATCCAATCGCTGCTAAAAGGCATATTGACTTGTTTATTCGCTTCATGATCATATATTGCAGACCCCCTCAGTTTCATCATGGTGATATCAAAATGCGTCTATTTGTCCTTTCTTTAGAAGATAATGCTTTGAATTGGTTTAACAATTTTCCTAAGGATTCTTTCTCTTCTTTGGTTGATATTATCAATGCTTTTGAAGATAGATATGGTTATCCAAACAGCTTGCCTTCTTCCTCCAAAATTGTGCAACAGAATGTAAGTAATTTGATAGGGGGTCCAGCTGAAAGATCCCAGGACGATTCTTCATGTCAAAATGTGTCATCCACCGAAAATATTGCAGATCAAGTTCATGATAGTGAAAAACCAGGGACAAATGACAATGAAAAAGAAGAGCAAAAGCAAATTATACGAGATCTAATGATGCTGGTAAGAAATATGGAAATCAATCAAACTAATTATGTCAATGATGTGAAAACTTTATGCACTCACCTGGAGAAACGTAATAGAGAGATGGAGGTCACGCAAAATCAGCATGCTAAGGAAATTGAGGCCATGAAAATTAAATATGAAACAGAAATTAGAAGCATGCAAAGCAAGATGTCAGTCTTAGAGGAGAATATGGTGACCATGAAAGCTGATCATGATAGGGAAATTGACTCTATGACATTCAATCATAACAAACAGTTGGCTGACATGCAAGCGAATCATAAAGAAGCAATAAATTTCATGCAACATTGCTTGATGGACATAGAGGAAAAGAATGATAGAGTAATAAAAAACATGCAAGAACACCATGCCATGCAAATCAGTGCTATGAGGGATGAATGCTCTAGTCATATGGATGCCATTAGAATACAAGTTCAAAAGATTCAACAATGGTCAGATGATAAGAGAAACCAGGAGCCTTCTCATTTGCCGCAACAAGTTCCATCTTACTATGAGGAGGTCATTAGGTGGATAATTGAAGGTGATCCAGATAAGCTTAAAAACGATAAAAATCAGATGCAAGACACAAAAAGACTTAGCATGCATATCTTACATGCTTCATCTGATAGTTTCGAGACAGAAAGTTCCAACTCATTAGTAATTCATCCTGCCAGAAAGAAAAAACGCAAGAGGAAGAAAATGAGAAGAAGATTTGACGCATCAGACGGCCGCGAGCTGCTTGATTTTCGGATAGGAAAAAGTCCTACCATATGCAAAATTGGACATGGCACATCCGACAAGCAGCCGACAGATTTGCCTGAAAGCAGGCAAATGCTCAGTATGCACTATATTGAACACATCTGATGCCGTGGGGCATTTTTTGTATTGTATTTCTAACTCTACTCCTCGTCTTTTCAGCATTTCATTTCTGTTTTAGGATTAGATTTACTTTTCATGTTATTAGATAGTTAATAAATGAAGAGCTTTTATGTGCTTAATGTATATGCTGATTTTTTGGATGGACGCTACTTATTTTTGTGTGTTGTATGGATGCAGATTCTGGATTCTCACATTCCTGCAAGCAACAACGTGTCCCCAAGTAGAGCCAGATGTTGACCTCTACTAGTCAACCACCCATGCAGTGCACCCCGTTTTTCTTGACAGAAAGAAGCAGCACCTGATCAGCATGTCCGTGCCATCCTGCCATCATCAGTAGCTTGATCTTTTTGATTGTAAACCCAGTCTGCATGTATTAATTGT
The DNA here is from genome assembly GCA_031772625.1 of Pinus tabuliformis. Classification (NCBI taxonomy): domain Eukaryota; kingdom Viridiplantae; phylum Streptophyta; class Pinopsida; order Pinales; family Pinaceae; genus Pinus; species Pinus tabuliformis. The sequence goes on from CM062816.1 coordinate 626,867,046, forward strand.
AAATAATCTTAGCAGACATGAGTCATGTATGTATTTTGCCTAGGTGGACCTAACTTTCTGATGATAATCTACGTCCCGGAAGGTTTTTCGTCTCACCGATCCACGGATCGGCAGAGTTTTCCTTCAAACCTGACCCCAAAGCCGGGATTGATTTTGTCATTAGAACTTTAGGAGAATCCTAGTATGTTGGTCTGCTAGATTATCATAGTGTCGCAAAGTTGGGTGATTTATGAGGGTCTGTATTAAGTGGGCTTGTCCCCTTGAGATGTAAATTGTAAAAGTCATGATGTAATGTGTCCTGAGGGTCGAGAAATGTTTTAAATCCCCTCATGAGTCCAAAGTCCTAGGTCCTAGGTGATGTTTCCGAAAGCTTAGTTCAGTGATCCATGTTAAATGAAATAAAAAATTAAAAAATGAATAATAAAAAAAAATAAAAAATTTAAAAAATGAAGCAAAAACCCTAACTAATAAAATAATAATATTTTAAGTTAATAAATCGACGGATGAGATCAAGAGATGTCTTGATCCTCATCAACGGTCGAGATCATTTCTACATGGATCACTCGAACTAGCCGTTAGGATCATTTCCTTTATATAGGGTCTTAGGGGGTTATTTCAATTCATCTGATCTGTGAGTCTGGACTGAAAAATCTCTCTTGTAATCTAATTTTCTGGTTAATAAAAAGACTTTGGGGTTCAAAACTGGCAGGTGTTACTCTCTGGAATTGCTGTGAGATGTTTGCTTTTCTGCATATTTCAGTTTTCAGCAGTTAATAATAGCTGGTTTTCAGAGTATTGTGAGTACAGGTATCTTGCTCATGTGCTAGGGTTTGAATGTTGTAGGGTTTCTGGAATAATGGCAGGTATCTCCATTATTTCTTGAAATCTAGCAACATTTCTTGCCCTCTTTACTGATGTTTGCTTGAGGTGTGCAGGAAATCTTTAGGTGAAGGGTATTTGTGGGCGTTAGGGGAAGTTCTAGGCTGAACCAGCCGACTCCCACTGGCTTTTCTGTGCAGAGCCCAGCTGATTGTTCCCTGGGTTAATCATTCAAAGTTTCTTTTCTGTTTTACATTGAGAGATTTTCTTTCTGTTCACAGTGAAGTTCAAAATTTCTGATATACTGAAAACATTACTGCAATTATTGTCAAATCTGGCATTTCAGGGGCCAAATCTGTAAATTATTAAGCTGTCTTAGGGTTTCATTTTTTTTTTTTTTTTTTTTTAGGGTTTTCAAACTTTTGCTTTTCACAATTTTTTCATTAGGGTTTTGTATTTTTGTGTTTTCAGCTACAGGGTTTTCAGAGGCTATCTATCAGAGCGTAGCTGCAAAATCAGTTTTCAAAAAAGGCTGCGTGCATGGGTGATAATATCTGTTGCTGTCGACAAATCCTGCTGCGAACATCCAATGATTTCTCTGCATACAAACAAAGATAAACAAGTGACCTGCCTGTGGATTTAGCATCGACTGTCAGCGTGGGAAATATACGTGCATTTGCTTGGTCTATCATTTGGCCAGCATATACATCTGCGTTCACGGTATTTCTCTTCCCATAGACTATGATCTTCCAACGCGTCACTGCTCCATTCGCAAACCCTCAGCGGCTTGGGCATAATCCGTAGCAGGAAAAATCGATTTTTTTGGTCACGTAACGTGCTTTGAAGTTCTGAGTATGTGACAGGGGTTTCGATTCAAATTTGGTTCTTTCTTCATCGTATATGCAATATGCAATCAAGCTTCTGTCCAGGGCTATGATTCTCGTCCAAACTGTTACACGCCGTTACGATTTATCTGAGCCACGGGTTATGGTCCTGTCGTTACGCTATTCGATTTTGTGCATTCATCCTTTCGCTGAGCCAGGTTCACGATTCAGTATATCATCGTTTGTCTGGTGTGTGCTTCAAGCTGATCCATTCTTTCCTCAGCACGTCAAAATTCCAGTGTTTCTGAGGCTGGGTCATGTTTCACGCTTCTCTGCGGCTGAGGTAACTTCGGTTTCAACATACGCAGGTATTCCATCGCCGCCATTGAAATATCGTGCTCCATTTATGCCATTCAAATTCGAAAAATACGCGGGGTAGCAGGGTTATACAGTTTCGTAATTTTTTTTTTTTACGGCATTCACGTATTTAGATTTCCAATTTTGAGCTTAGCGTATAGTTTCGGTGGAATTTCGATGCGTTTGACGGATTCTTTTTTATGTTTTAGCTTTAACCTTAGACTTAAAATTTGTATGGTAGATTTAAATTTAGATTTTAAATTTATTTTTATTAGTTTAGCTTAGGGTTTTGTTATGTATTTAGATTTTAATCTTTTTTAAAAATAGTTTCATTTTATTTTCTATAAAAAGGAAAAAATCAAAATAAAATGTGTTTATGTTTAGGATTAGTTTGATTTCGTAAATATTAGATTTTAATTAAACTTTTTGTTTTTTTATTTTTTTTAGTGTGGTTTTTTTTTTTTTTAAATAAAAAGAAATAACAATAAAAAAGATTTTATTTAGTTTTAGACTTAGAGTTATATTTTTGTTTTAGAATAGATTTTAATTTTTTATTTTTATTTTTTAAATTATTTTTTAGATTTTTTTTAAATTTTATTTTTTATAATATTGAAAAATAAAAAAAAAAAATTGAAAAAGATTTAAAAAATTTTGAAAAAATATTAAAATTTTGTGGAAAATTATTTTGCCAGTTTCAGTTGCTTTCGCGATATATCTTTCATGCTGAGATATGAAATTTTCAATGTCGAAACACGAAATTTGATATCTGGTTAATGATTTACGATTCTCGTGGTGTTTTAAGGCACTTATCTCTTCGAAATTTTCAGTTGCCAGATATCGTTTTGAGCATTATGATTTAGCTGATGATAGATGATTGCTGTTCATGGTTCATGTCTCTATATCATTTAACAAGTAATCGCTTTCACAACAATCTCTTAAGGCACTGGTCTGCTAAGTTAATCAAATCTATCTAGTGCTTTTCATATCGTGTCTCGTGTCTCCCAACCAACTGGTCGACAGTTGGTCTCATCATCTCTCAGGGACTACCCCCCTTAGCCGCGGGAGACAGGCTTAAACGGAGGGACCGGGGATCAGAGTGACAGCCCCCGGTCCGAACGTTGTCGTGCCAATCTGCGCGACAACACAGGGCTCAGCGAATTTTTACCCTAGGTTAATCATTCAGTTTTATTTTCTGAATTTACATGAGAGATTTTCTGAAGCCTTCATAATGAATCGGATATTCTGAAATATTACTGTTGTTATTGCTAAATCTGACTGTTAAAGGGTCAAAATCTGTAAATTACTCAGCTAATCTGGGGTTTCAAATTTTGCTTTATACAGTTTTCATTAGGGTTTTGTTTCGTTGCAATTGCAGGTACAGGGTTTTTTTTTCTTCAGGGGTTTTAGAGCGAGAAAGATAAGAAGTTTTCAGCTGATTCATGCGTTTCTCACTTGTTGTTTTCGACGGCTCTTCTCCACACTAAATCGGGAGACCCCTCCATCTTCACGCGTCTTCTCTCTTGAACCCGCATGCTAACCTGCAAACGTTAGACCAAAATCGATTTGTATATATCGTGGGTATTTTCTCCTGTCGCCGTCCACACTAGCCACTGCGTGTTCATCTCCGCTGACGTCTTAGTCTGAGCCTGCACGCAAAAGCAAAAGGTACATTTCGATCAGGCAGCAAATCCGATCCAAATCGAAGTCATTCAACGTAAAAATGCTCAGGTAATAAAATCCGTTTAGTTTGGCATAGTCTCTTCTATAATTTTAGACATCCGTTATTAATTATTTCAAGTTTCGATTTTAGTTTTAATTTAGATTTAAAATTTTGGTAGTTTTAGTTTATATTTAGAGTAGATTTTAATTTTAAATTTTGTTATAAAAAAAAAAAAAAAAAAAAAAAAAAAAAAAAAAATTTAAAAATATAAAAACAAAAAAGACAATAAAAAGTTTCCCCTTTTTAAGCTTTAGATTTAGATTTAAATTTCAAAGTTTTGTTTCAGTTTAGATTTTAAAATTTTATTTTTGATTGAAAAGCATAAAAAGTATCGTGGGAAATTTTGCCAGTTTCAGTTTTCCTCGGGAAATCGTCACGTCATATTTTTTCACGCTGAGATTTAAATTTATGTGGAATGAATGTTTATCATCTTAGACAAGTCTGCGCATGAATGATTATCTTAAAGATTAGCTGCATATGATATCTGGTTAATGTTTCATAATTGCGTGGTTGTTTAAAGCATTGATCTTTTAGAAATTTTTAATTGCTGGATATCGTTATTGAGATTTGGTCATTATAAAAACTTTGTGCTTTTTAACTGATATCTTGCGTCGTTCTAGTCGTTTAATGATAAATGATTGCTTTTCATTATTTGTATTTCTATATCATCTAGCGAGTAATCATTTAAACATAAATCTTGTAAGGCACTGGTCCGCTAAATTAATAAAATCATTTTAGTGCTTTGTGTCTCCCAAACCAACTGACCAACAGTTGGTCTCCTTCACCTCATAGGGTCTACCCCCCTTAGCCGTGGGAGACAGGCTTAAACGGAGAGATCGGGGATCAGAGTGATAGCCCCCGGTCTGAGCGTTGTCGTGTCAATCTGCGCGACAACAGGTCCCTAACTCTAAACTTAGGAAAATAAAAATATTAATGTGTATTAATATAAAATGGGTGAGAAAATTCTAAGCGACGAGGATCAAGCCAGTTCTAATCTTAGTAGTTGATTAGGGACTTAATCTCGGTCGTTGAAGTGTCAATAGAAAAAGTATAAGAGAAGGCTTGAGGGTCAGTTGGAGACACACCAAGAGAGGTCAAGAATTCGATTTTCTGGGGCAGCGTTTGCTAAGGAAAATGAGTTAGTGCTCAAATGCATTTGAGGGGCAGTTCAGCAAGGGATTTCCATCTGAGGCCGAAGAATACATAGCAGAGAGGCAATGAAGTGCCGGGAGAGACAACACAGGCCCTAGAAGGGCTGACACAGAGGCTGTAGGAGCTGAAGCAGAGGCCACAGAGGGATGTAGAGGCTGACGTAGAAGCCGTAGAGGCTAACGCAAAAATCGTAGAGGGCTTCGTAGGCAGCACTGGGGAGATTTTGTGGGACAGACTGGGAGTAGATCAACAGATTTTGACTCAGGATAGGGTGACGCAGCTTCTGGAAGAGTGACGCAGTTCCTGAACAGTGCTTGGAGCGTCTTTCGCTGACCAGCATAGGGAACAACCGAAGTCACTATGGGGTTTAATCATCCAGTTGCTGGTTTGCCGGAATATTTGTCTCCAGATAGAGGTACTACTGCCAAGGATATTCTCTGTTGGGTGAGCCATTTATGGCACCCTAGTTGCACTCAAGAAATCCACTTAATAATACAAAACCTCTATATGTTGCACCGGTTTTTCCAAGGACGATTATCCAAAAATAACAGTGTCCTTTGTGTTATTGTCTCAGCTTATTTCAGTGCATGATCTATATATTTGTTGTAATATTGTAATATCCCTCATCAGGAATATACCCCAAACTCAAGCAAACTCCAACCAGAGATGGACTGGGAGGGCATTTACCAGATATGTCGCCTCTAAAAAGAGGATGAGATCCGGAGGCTACCTGGCCCTTTCCAGACTTTGTCTAAGAGTATAAGAGAAACACCCAAGTGGTATAATAGCCAAGAATGCTCAAAGAGATACAAATAATGATGCAACGTATAACAATAAAACCATAAGTAGATACTCAAGAAATGCAGAGAGAATGCTAAGCCATTTTATTATACTGAGTAATAGTATGAGTACAGGAGGTGATCAAGAAGATGGCACCTCGACTTGCACAAGGCAAGTGAAGAAATACACTCAGAATAGCAGAGGAATGGCTCCTCTCTGAACTGTGTCCCAGCTGCTGCTAGAAATCAAATGAGGATTTGGGGCTGCTCCCCTCCTCGGAAATGGCTGAAACTTTGGAATTGGACTCTACTCAAGAAACCCAAAAAAGACCAGGAAGCGTTTCTGAAATGGCCAACCCCAGAAAATCACCCCCTTGGGGTTCTGCGTAGTCTCTCAATGCTCTGCGCTGCCATTGAATGAAACCCTACAGAAATATGCCTGAAACCCCTGCCAAAAACTCTCCAGATGCAAGGGCTAATCCCCTGCTCTATCTCTCAGCACAAATACCACTGCAAACCCTCAACCCAGAACTGCGTCCCTCTCTCAGTGCTGCGCAGTCCTCCAAACGCTGATAAAACTGCTGTTGAAATGCTAATGAATCTACTGCTAAAATGCCAATGGAAATACCTTGCCCGAGCAGACACTCGAAGTCCCCTGGGGCTAAGGGTGAGATCTCCAAACGAAGACACTCAATGCACTAAACAGTGCTGCAGAATAGCTAAACATCCAGTGTGCTCTAAGTCAAAATGACTATCACAAATGCTCATATGTGAATGATCCAAATGAGGGGGTTCCTCTCTCTTTTATAGCCCTTGCCTCTCTCAATCCCAAGGCTCACCTCCTCCTGCGTGATTCCCCTCTTGCCATGTGTTCTTTTCCTTCCTGCGCAGTTCCTCCATGTGTCTGCGTGGGCTCCATTTCTGCGTCCCCCTTTGGCCCCCTTGGCTCCCCTTTAAGTCACAACGTTGTGCTACTAGGAAGTGACTTTTTATTCTAAAAGTGAGTTATGTCCCCCTTCCTCACTTTTTTATTTACAAATAACTATAGAAGGCAAAAATTGAACAAAATCGAATATTCCAATTAGCCATGGCTAATTAGGAATATTATAGTCTCCCCCGGCAAAATGTTGCTTGTCCTCAAGCAACTGAAGTGATGGATGTTGTAAGATCTTCTCACTCTCCCAAGTGGCATCTTCATCCAGAAAATTCTTCCACCTCACCAAGAATTCCCGGACCATCCTGCTCCACAGCTGCTTCTCCCTGGTATCAATGATAGCCTCCGGCTGCAATATCAAATGCCCCTCATCATCCATGGGTGGTAGCTCATCTGTCACCGTCACCTGCTGCCCCAATGCCTTCTTCAGGCATGATACATGAAAAATGTTATGAATCTTGCTGCCTTGGGGCAGCTCCAACTCATATGCAACCTGTCCAATCCTGCGTATCACCCTGTATGGCCCATAAAAGCGGGGCTTGAGCTTCTCATCCCCCTTCTGCTTCAATGAAGACTGTCGGTATCGCTGTAATAGTAGGTAGACCATGTACCCTACCTCGAACTGTCTCTCCACCCAATCCCTATCGGCATACAACTTCTGTTGATTCTGCTGTAGCCATGTTATCCTTGAGAGCTCGGAGGATATCGTGACTCTCTTGGATCCAAATCTTAGCTCTAGGAGCCCTGTTATCACCAAACATCACATCAACAAAAGATAAAGGATGATAACCATACAAGGCATAGAATGGTGACATACCAATGGAGATGTGATGTGAAGTATTGTAGCAGTACTCCCCCAGATACAGCGACTTCAGCCATCCTCGCTGCTGCCCGCTGACATAGTTACACAAGTAGCCCTCCATCCACTTGTTAACTATCTCTGTTTGCCCATCCGTCTGTGGATGATAACTGGTACTCAGTGTCAACTTCGTCCCCACCAACTGGAAAAGCTCCTACCAAAACCCGCCCATGAAACGGTTGTCCCTATCACTGACGATGGTCTTAGGAAGACCATGTAGCCTGAAGATCTCCCTGAAGAACAGCTTGGCCACCTGTGCTGCTATATAGTGTGTGGATATGGCAAAAAAATGTGCGTACTTTGTCAGTCGATCAACGACGACAAAGATACAATCCTTGCTCTGTACCATGGGCAATCTTGTGATGAAGTCCATCGAAATACTCTCCCATTTCCCTTCCAGAATGGGAAGAGGTTGCAATAAACCCGCAGGATGGCTCATCTCTCCCTTGTTCCTCTAGGAAACATCGCACTCCCGGATGTGCTGGAGTACGTCTTCCTTGAGGCCCTTCCATGAGAACCTCTCTTTAAAGGCCCTATAGGTTTTGGTAAACCCCTGATGTCCTGCCAAAGGTGAATCATGTGATGCCTAGAGTATCTTCTTCTTGAGCTGAGACCCCTCAGTCAAGAAGATCCGGTCCTTGTAATAGATGATCTCATCGACAACCCTGTACCTGTCATCTGCCACCTGCCCATCCAGAACCTCCCATGCAAACCTGTCCTTGGAGTATTCTACTATGAGTCGAGCCCTCCAGTCTGTATCTAAGCTCATAAGAGACAACGTGGCTGGTCTACGAGAAAGGGCATCTGCTACCACGTTGTTTTTACCCTTGACATACTCAATGTCAAAGTCATATGCTTGGATCTTACTGATCCACTTCTGCTGCCTCTCCTATAGCTGCTTCAGTTCCAAAAAGAACTTGAGGTTGTTGTGATCAGTCCTCACCCTAAACCTGTTACCCACCAAATACTGTCGGTACTTAGCCAATGCATGCATGATGGCCATCATCTCCTTGTCGTATATAGAATACAACCTCTCGTGCGGAAGGAGCTTCCGGCTCTCAAAGGCTATAGGGTGACTTCCCTGCATCAATACTGCGCCAATCCCCTCTCCTGACGCATCACACTCCAAAACAATTGGATGCGTAAAATCTGGCAATGCAAGCACTGGGTAGCTGCTCATAACCTCCTTGACCCTGTCAAAGGCTCGCTGCACTGTGTCCGACCAACTGAATGCCCCCTTCCTCGTCAAATCTGTCAGGGGTACAGCAAGCTGTGAGAAACCTTTGACGAACTTCCGGTAGTAAGTACAAATGCCAATGAATCCTCGAAGTTCCGTCACGTTTCTCAGCTCCGGCCATTCTCTGATAGCCCTGATCTTCTCCTCGTGGACACTCACTCCGTCCACCCCTATGGTGTGTCCCAAATATAACATCTTCGTCAACCCAAACTCACACTTGGAGAGTTTGGCACAGAACTGTTGCTCCTGTAAGATACGCAATATTGTCTCATTGTGCTAGAGATGCTCCTCCCAAGTCCTGTTGTAAATGAAAATATCATCGAAGAATACCAACACAAACTTCCTCAAGTGACTACGGAAGATGTGATTCATGAAGGACTGAAATGTAGCTGGGGTGTTGGTTAGCCCAAAAGGCATCACCAAGAACTCAAAGTGCCCATAGTGACACCCGAAGGCGGTCTTGGGAATGTCCTGCTCCCTCACACGAATCTGATGGTACCCCGATCTCAAATCAATCTTTGAGAAGAAACGTGCCCCTCTCAACTCGTCCATCAGCGCATCGATCCTGGGTATGGGGTATCTGTTCTTCAGGGTCTTCTTGTTCAAGGCCTTTTAGTCAATGCACATCCTCAATGTACCGTTCTTCTTCTTCACCAACACCACAGAAGAAGCAAAAGGACTTGTGCTCGGTCGAATGTGCCCAAGAGCCAGCAACTCCTGGATAGCCCTCTCAATCTCATCCCGATAGGCCTTGGGGTGCCTATAGGGGGTAGTGATCACTACCTGTATGCCCTGCTCTAGGTCGATGGTGTGCTCAAACCCCCGATCCGATGGCTGTCCTGGTAGAATCTCCCCAAACACTATGGCATACCGATCAAGGATAGAGTGCATCTCTGGATGTATCGTCTGCCCTATAGATACTGCCTCTAATGCACGCAGCTCCACTGCCCACTCTTATCTCCCTTTCGGAAGACTGCCTCCATCCGCCGAAACAGTCTGAGGCGGATACGTGTGCTGTCCCCGTATCTTCTCATGCCTCCCTGTCTTCTCATCATCCCACTCCATCTCTAGGGTCCTCCAATCTACCGTGACCTTACCTAGAGTGATAAGCCACTGAACACCCAATATCATGTTGGTGTTCGGAATATCGACCACGAAAAAGTGGTCAATCAAAGTGTAGGTGCCCATCGTCACTGAAAGCTCTGGAACATAATGAGCACACATCATGGTTTGATCTCCTAGGACCAAAACTGAAAACCCATCAAAGCTCTTTGTCTGTATACCTCTCCGCTCAACCATCTGTGCACTGATGAAGTTGTGGGTCGCCACACTGTCGACAAAAACTAATACCCGCTGGCCACGCATTGTCCCTCGTACACATAGCGTCAAATACTTGGGAACTCCTCGCAATGCTGCAAGGGCCCCCGCGGTGGGTGCAAATGATGCATCTCCTACCACTGGTGGTGGAGGTGGTAAAGGTCCTTGTACGGCATGGCTATCTCTTGCCTCCCCATCATCCTCATCATCCTCTTCTCCACTGCTCTCAGAGAAGACCTCAATAAAATGTGCTTTGCCAGCAGCACATCTATGTCCCGGTGCCCACGGCTCCTGACATGTGAAGCACAACCGCTTCTTCTTCAACTCCCTCCTAGCATCATCATCAAGGTGTACTCGCCCTGGATTCCCCTTTGGAGGTGGAATCCTCACGTCCTTCCCTTTAGACTGGAAAATTTGTCTCTGGGGGTAAGGTGTCTGGGTCCTGGGTAAGACATCCTGTAAGTCCCGGGTCCTGCTGATAGCATCCTGGAGTGTGGCTGGTCTAACGGATCGGACTAGACCCCAAAGTGGCTCTGCTAACTCCTCAACATACATATAGACCCTCCACGTCGTGGATAGAACTGACACCATCACGAAGACCCTCAAGAAATCTGAGGTCTCTGGGCTCTCTGTCTATCTGAGCCTCGTCAATTCAAAAAAATGCTGCCTGGATCCCTCTGGTCAAATCCTCCATCAATCTCCTGTAAAATCAGCATATGTCGTCACTGTAGAGTGCCTGAGTGTAACCATCCCATGGACCATCCAAATGCAATGTTGCCACCTTGATGGCCTCTGTCTCCGACATCTGGTTAAGCTGGCAATAAATGTCCAGCTTCTCCACCCAAGACTCCGAACTCTACTTGCTGCACGGTGGGTGTCACGATCATGGTAAACCCTCTGTGATGGTTGTCTGCTATAGCTGAGCAAAATCTCTGAATGAGTTCCCTGAACTCCTGGCACATCTATGTCCCGGTGCCCACGGCTCCTGACATGTGAAGCATTCTTCTTCAACTCCCTCCTAGCATCATCATCAAGGTGTACTCGCCCTGGATTCCCCTTTGGAGGTGGAATCCTCACGTCCTTCCCTTTAGACTGGAAAATTTGTCTCTGGGGTAAGGTGTCTGGGTCCTGGGTAAGACATCCTGTAAGTCCCGGTCCTGCTGATAGCATCCTGGAGTGTGGCTGGTCTAACGGATCGGACTAGACCCCAAAGTGGCTCTGCTAACTCCTCAACATACATATAGACCCTCCACGTCGTGGATAGAACTGACACCATCACGAAGACCCTCAAGAAATCTGCAATGTAGGTCTCTGGGCTCTCTGTCTATCTGAGCCTCGTCAATTCAAAAAAATGCTGCTCTGGATCCCTCTGGTCAAATCGCTCCATCAATCTCCTGGTAAAATCAGCATATGTCGTCACTGTAGAGTGCCTGAGTGTAACCATCCCATGAAACCACCAATCCTGGGCCTCACCATCCAAATGCAATGTTGCCACCTTGATGGCCTCTGTCTCCGACATCTGGTTAAGCTGGCAATAAATGTCCAGCTTCTCCACCCAAGACTTTGCCGAACTGCACGGTGGAATCTACTTGCTGCACGGTGGGTGTCACGATCATGGTAATGCCGGTACCCTCTGTGATGGTTGCAGGGTCTGCTATCCCGCTGGAGCTGAGCAAAATCTCTGAATGAGAGGGCTTCCCTGAACCCCTGCCCATAGGCCTGGTACTCTGCAAAATAATCGCCCATATGTCCGGGCTCTGCCTCCTGCTGGGCTACGAACCCGGTGTCTGCTCGTAAGAAAGTGGGCATGGTAGAGCGTGTAGGGGCATGTGAGGCCACCTGCTGCTGTGCAGTATCACGCTGCTCTGGCAAATGGTGGGATGCGCCCAATCCCTCACCAACCTGGAAAACCGGTGGGCTCTCACGCTGTCTGGCCTCTACTGCTGTGAATCTCTGCCCCATCACCTTAATCTGCCTCGACAGATCCTGCACTGATTTGAGGAGCATATCCGTAAATCTCTTCCCGTCATCATCTGCCATTAGAGCCCCCTGCTCTGCGTCCACCACAAGCTCCTCCTGTTCTGCGTCTACAACCGGAACACAGTCTCGCTCTCCGTAAGTGTTCTCCAACCTATGCCCAGAGTCTCTGTATCTCCAACCTCTGTAACAGATATAAAGTTTTTCCCCAGTGTCATAGATTGCTAGCTCAACAGGCTGAGCCAGATCTATGCTCCGATACCACTGTAATATCCCTTATCAAGAATATGCCCCAAACTCAAGAAAACTCCAACCGGAGATGGATTGGGAGGGAATTTACCAGATATGTCGCCTCTAAAAAGAGGACAAGATCCGAAGGCTACCTGGCCCTCTCCAAACTCTGTCTAAGAGTATAAGAGAAACACCCAAGTGGTATAATAGCCAAGAATGCTCAAAGAGATACAAATAATGATGCAACGTATAACAATAAAACCATAAGCAGATACTCAAGAAATGCAGAGAGAATGCTAAGCCATTTTATTATACTGAGTAATAGAATGAGTACAGGAGGTGATCAGGAAGATGGCACCTCGAATTGCACAAGGCAAGTGAAAAAATACACTTAGAATAACAAAAGAATGGCTCCTCTCTGAACTGCGTCCCAGCTGCTGGAGAACTGTTGTGCTATTGCTGCTGCTAGAAATCAAATGAGGATTTGGAGCTGCTCCCCTCCTCAGAAATGGCTGAAACTTTGGAATCGGACTCTAGTCAAGAAACCCATAAAAGCCCAGAAAGCGTTTCTGAAATGGCCGACCTTCGAAAATCACCCCCTTGGGGTTTTGCGCAGTCTCTCAGTGCTCTGCGCTGCCACTGAATGAAACCCTCCAGAAATATGCCTGAAACCCCTGCCAAAAACTCTCCATATGCAAGGGCTGATCCCCTGCTCTATCTCCCAACACAAATCCCACTGCAAATCCTCAACCTAGAACTGCATCCCTCTCTCAGTGCTGCGCAGTCCTCCAGAACTGTGTCCCTCTCTCAGTGTTGCGCAGTCCTCCAAACGCTGTGTTGACCACTACCGGTCAACTACCCATGCAGTACATCCCCTTTTTCTTTACAAAAAGGGGTAGCGCTTGATCGACATGACCGTGCCATCCGGCAGTCATCAGCAACTTGATCGATTTATGTTGTAAACCTAGTCTGCATATATGAAATGTAAATAATCTTAGCAGATATGAGTCGTGTATGTAAATTGCCTAGGTGGACCTAACTTTCTAATGGTAATCTACGTCCCGGAAGGTTTTTCGTCTCACCGATCCGTGATCGGCAGAGTTTTCCTTCAGCCTGACCCCAAAGCCGGGATGGATTTTGTCATTAGAATTTTAGGAGAATCCTAGTGTGTTAATCTGCTAGATTATAGTTGTGTCGCAGAACTGGGTGGTTTATGAGGGTCTATGATAAAGGGGTTTTCCCCCTTAAGATGTAAATTGTAAAAGTCATGATGTAAAGTGTCTTGAGGGTTGAAAAATGTTTTAAATCCCCTCATAAGTCTTAAGTCCTAGGTCCTAGGAGATTTTTCCAAAGGCTAAGTTCGAGGATCCATTTTAAAATGAATTAAAAATTAAAAAAATTAAAAAATAATAATAATAAATAAATAAATAAATTATAAAAAAAATAATAATAATAATAATAAAATTATAAAATAAAGCAAAAACCCTAAAATAATAAAATAATAATACTTTGAGTGAATGCATGCAAAATATCATTTTTTAATAAATCGACAGATGAGATTAAGAGATGTCTTGATTCTCATCGACGGTCGAGATCATTTCGACATGGATCACTCGAATTAGCCGTTGGGATCTTTTCCTTTAAATAGGGTGCTAGGAGTCATTTGAGATGATTGGATCTGTGAGTCTTGTGCTGAAGAAGCTCTTGTGTAATCTGTTTTCTGGTTAATAAAAGAAGACTTTGGGGTTCAAATCTTGTTGGTGTTACTCTCTGGAAGTGCTGTGAGCTGTTTTATTTTCTGCATATTTTATTTTTCAGCCATTAATAACAGCGTATTTTTAGAGTATTGTGAGCACGGGTATCTTGTTCACTTGCTAGGGTTTGAGTGGTGTTAGGGTTTCTGAAGTAATGGCAGGTATCTCCATTGCTTTTTGAAATCTAGCATCATTTTTGCTCTCTTTACTGATGGTTGATTCAAGCTGTGCAGAAAACCCTTACTGAAGAAGATTGGTGGGCGTTTGGGGAAGTTCTAGGCTGAACCAGCCAACTCCCACAGGCTCTTCCTTGCAGAGCCCAGCTAATTTGTACCCTGGGTTAATCATTTAAATTTACTTCTCTAGTTTGCATGAGAGATTTTTCTAAGCCTTTTCACAGCAAATTTGAAGTTTCTGATACTCTGAAAATATTAATGCTGTTATTGCTAAATCTGGCTGTTAAAGGGTCACAATCTGTAAATTAATTAGCTTTTTGGGGTTTCAAATTTTTGCTTTATACAGTTTTCATTAGGGTTTTGTTTCCTTACAATTGCAGGTACAGGGTTCTTCTTCAGGGGTTTCTGAGCGAGAAAGTAGAAAGTTTTGTGATCAGGTTTCATGCCGTCGATTTGTGGTCTCGGTTTCATTTTCCTGAGGGCGTGACTGCATGCGATCTACAGGCAAAGAGAAGTATAGATTAAAAAAATCTTTCATGTGAAAACCGTTTCTCTCCATCGAACGCCTGATTGTCCCGGTGCATTGGCTGGACAAAACGTTTACCCCATCTACCTTCACTGCGTCCAGCTCCAGGTCTCGATTTACTAAGGGCGTGACTGTGTATGATCGACGGGCAAGATATTTGCGAGCAAGTCCATCCACGCTGCCGCAGCATATCACTTTAAAAAAAAACGACGGTACTTTACTGCGTGTAGGCATCAGGTACCAGTTCCTTGACTCAGCAAACGCCAGGTAACAAAACCAAACCCGAGCTTAGTAGAAATTTTGTCCCCTTCAGCAAGCAAGCTTCGAATCGATTTCAATTTCTTTTTTCGCCGTCAGCTGTGTTCTGGTCGAAACTGCTCTACGCGTTTAGTATCAGGGTTTACGATTTTCTTTTTTCCTCCTTCGCTAACTCAGATATTAGTATTAAAGTATTTCATTAGATTTATTTTTTTTATTGTCTTAAATTCAATATCATGATATACGTAGTTACGTGTTAGGTTTCTCTAGATCAGGGCTTAGCTTAGGGAATGATTTTGTTATTCAATTTTAATTTACCCTTTTGCGTTTAGATAGTTTAATTTTTATTTTCGATTGAGTTCTAGTTTTATTTTAAATAGTTTCATTTTTTTATTTTATTAATTAAATATATATAAATATATATATATTTTTGAAGTGTAGATTTAGTTTCTTTTATTTAGTTTTATTAAAAAAAAAAAATTGCCATATTTGAAAAGCATAAATTTTGTGGGAAATTTTTGCCAAAATTCAGTTATTTTTGGGAAATTATCATGCTGAGATTCAAATTTATTGATATTGAATGAATGTTTATCATTTTAGACAAGTCTGTACATGAATGACCATCTTAAAGATTAGCTGCATATGATATTTGGTTAATGATTCATAATTGCGTGGTTGTTCAAAACATTGATCGAAATTTTCTTAAATGCTAAATATCTTTTGTTGAGACTGGGTCATTATAGGATCTTTATGGTTATTTGATGACAAATGATTGCTGTTCATGGTTTATAATTTTACATTATCTAGCAAGTAATCGTTTAAACATCACTCTCACAAGGCACTGGTACATTAACTTCTAAATCAAATAAGTGTTGTTTTCTTTTCGCGTCTCCCAACCCAACTGGTTCACAGTTGGTCACTCATTTTCCTATAGGGTCTACCCCCCTTAGCCGTGGGAGATAGGCTTAAACGGAGAGATCGAGGATCAAGGTGACAGCCCCTGGTCTGAGCATTGTCATGTCAATCTGTGCGACAACATTTTTTGGCGCCGTTGCCGGGGATAGAGTTTTTCTGTCCTTGGTTCTTTCATCTCAAGCTATTTCGTGTTTTACTTCTTGTTCAGGTGGCGACTCCACTTCATATATTATCTTCAAGAGTGTACACTAGAAGACATCCAAGCAGTCTGTGCAACCCTACTCCTGATCCTGAAAAGGTCCTCAGGATACGATTACACAAACTCGCTTCTCGTACACTTCTTGTAGACCTTGGACAAGAAGCCCTCTCTGATATCCATTTGTTATTTAAAGGTTAAGCTAGGCACAACATCATGGATATGTATGCCCCTTGTGATTTTTCTAACATTCCAGGATATCCCAACGATATTCCATCTGTTGGGATCAATAAATTGCCTAATTTTCAAGGAAATAATGCGATTAGTGCTAACTCTCATTTGCGAGATTTTAGCATATGGATGGCTAAGTACGCAAGATCTGCTGATTTTGATCATGAAGATGTCAGAATGACTCTTTTCATCTTAACTCTAGGAGGCGATGCTTATGATTGGTTTGCAAAAAAACCTCAGAATTCATTTAACTCCTTACAGTCAATCATTAATGCATTTAAAGAAAAATATGGAGATAAGAGAGAAGGAAGACACCTCGTAAAAGCTCTTAGCCTAATAAAAAAGAGAGAGGATGAAAATGTTGAAGAATTTAATAAAAGGTTTAACGGTATTGTTAGAGAATTACCTCAAGACTATAAACCTACAGATAAAACTCTCCAAGATTTTTACATTGATGCCTTTAGTCCTGAACCATCTTATGAATTAAGGCGTGCTAAACTTAATGATTATAGAGATTGCCAATCCTTAGCTATAGAACTTGAAAAGGACAAGGCCGCATCTGGAAAGTTTGAGATCCCAGGTTTCGATAGAGCTGCTACGAAACTAAAAGAACCTAAGGGAAAAGCAGTCCAAGAGCCTAAAAGTGAGCTTGTTCTCAAATTGCTTCAAAAAATTGAAACTATGGAAATTAATCATAATAAGGAGATAACCACTTTGCAGAATAGGTTGATTCAAATGGAAAGATCGCAAACACAGAATTTTCAACCTCGAAACAATAATAATAGAAATAACAATTGGCAAAGGAAGGGTCAAACTAGTGAGCAGAGACCTCCTAATCCGCTGACTAATTTGGTTGATAATGCTCCTCCTTACTGTCGGGTTTGTGATGCTCTTCATGAAGAGGCCACTTGTCCCATTGTTAGAAGAATTTTAGATAATGGAATGTTTGGAACAGGTGATCAAATTAATGTAGTAGGCAGCAAGTTTCCTTTGTCTATGGATGATTGGATAGAGGTCAAGGAAAGGAGTCGTGATGTTGTAAATCTTTCATCAGCTTTTAGTATAAATAACCTTGAAAACGAAGATGATATTTTGGCTAGGTTATATGGTGAAAAACCCTCTCCTGAGAAAATCTTGGAAATTGCTAGAGATAAGGGTTTGACCTATCAGAGAAAGGATAAAGATCAAAGTGGGAATCAAATGCCCCTTCGAACTTTTACCTTGGTGTAAACTCTGGAATAGATGTCGATTTGGGAAGTTCGTATAACAATGCTAAAATCTGGGTTCCTGTCTCCGAGATTGCTAAAATCCCTTCCCAAAGAGACAAGTTACTAAAAGCGATTCAAGGTCCTCAAGTCAATACTTCTCAACATAAGACTTGGGAAGTTGGCTATCATGATGCTCCCATATATCTGCAAAGCTTAGATGCTGATAACAAAGATCACCAGCCTTTCTTCATCACCTTATTAGTTAATGGGTATAAATTGAATAATTGCATTTTGGATTCTGGTGCATCTGCTTGTGTAATGACTAAAAGGGTCATGGAACAGCTTAACTTAAGAGTTTCTAGACCCTATTATAACATATGCGCCATGGATTCTAAGAAAATCGAAGTACATGGTTTAATCAAAGATTTGCAAGTTCATCTTTCAGTTTACCCAGACATCATGGTTATCATGGATATTGTTGTTGTGGATGTGCCTGATGCCTGGGGTATGCTGTTATCTAGAAAGTGGGCCTCTGATCTAGGAGGAAGTATTCAAATGAATTGGTCATATGCCATGATTCCTTCTCCTAGTGGTGATGGTTTTGTAAGACTAAATAGAGAGCCCGAAAGAAAATTTCATGTTGAAGATCCTAGGAGACCTCATAACGAAATAATCAAAGAGCAATCTGACATTGGGAACTATGCCATCATGTCTAATTTTATAATTCCTCCCGATGATAAGATTAGGGGTCTCAAGGATAAAGTTTGGTATATGTACTTTGATGGTGCATCATCTAGGGCTGGTAAAGGTGCAGGAATAGTGCTTAAATCTCCCCTTGGTCACATTTTCAAGTTTTCCTATCGATTAGAATTTGAGGCAACCAACAATGTCGCTGAATATGAGGCTATATTGTTGGGTCTTGAATTGGCCAAGTCCTTGAGGGTTAGATTGCTTAGCATTAAAGGAGATTCTGATTTGGTTATCATGCAGCTTAAGAATAAATTCACATGCAGAAATCAAAGATTAAGAAACTACAGAAATGCTGTGTGGGATACTATGGGGCATTTTGATGCCCTTGACCTCGAAGCAATTCCAAGAGAGCAAAATAGTTTGGCGGATGAACTTGCCGTGGCTGCTACTACTTTCCAGTTGTCGGATGAACTAATTAATGATAAGATTAAAATGGAAGTAATATTCAGACCATCTGTTCTAGACAACTCAGAGCATTGGCAAGTTTTTAATGACGAAAAACAAGTCATTCGTTTCCTTAATAGTTTAGATGAGTTTGAGGATTTCCGGATAGTTTCTGAGGAGGAGGGAGTTTTAAATCATGAGCATATCATAAATCCTACTCCTAGGAATGTGGTTGCTCTAGAGCAACATTTTGATCGGCATGATGCTACGAAGCTGAAAGAAGAAAACAAGATGGACCCAAGCGAATATCTCGAGATTAATATTGGTACTTCTGAAAACCCGAAAATGGTTAAAATTGGTAAAGGTACTAGTTTGGAGGAAAGAAAGAAGTTAACTAATTTACTTCGCGAATATCGAGATGTTTTAGCTTTTTCTTATGATGAATTAAAGGGCTATAGGGAGGATGTTATGGAACATACTATTCCCCTAAAAGATGAAAATGCTAAGCCCTTTCGTCAGAAACTTATGCAAATTAATCTTAAGTTAGCCCCCTTGGTCTAGAAAGAACTTGCAAAAATGCTTGCAGCAGGGATCATCGCTCAAACTAGGCATTCGACATGGTGTTCGAATTTGGTGATTGTTAGCAAAAAGAACAGTACAATAAGACTTTGTTTTGATTTCCGAACCTTAATCTAGCATGCAAAAAGGATAATTACCCTTTGCCAAACATGGAAACTTTGTTGCAAAGAGTAACTGGGTCGGGAATGATGTCGCTGCTAGACGGTTTTTCTGGGTACAATCAAGTATGGGTCAAAAAGGAAGATCGTCACAAAACCACATTCACAACGCCATGGGGTATTTTTGAATACATTAGAATGCCGTTTGGATTAACAAACGCTGGGGCTACTTTCCAAAGGGCTATGGATTATGCCTTCAAAGGGTTAATCGGGAAGTTTATTGAAATTTACCAAGATGATCTTACTGTTTTCTCTAAAGATGGTATCAGTCATATAGATCATCTTAGGCAAGTCTTCGATAGATGTAGAGAGTATGGGATTTCTTTGAATCCGGCTAAGTCTATTTTTGGGGTAACCAAAGGGAAATTACTGGGCCATATTATTTCTAAAGAAGGAATCAAGATTGATCCTGAAAGAATTGAAGCAATCCAAAAGATTCCTCTTCCGCATAATCTTAAGTCCCTTCAGTCTTTCCTTGGAAAGATAAATTTTATTAGAAGATTTATTCCAAATTACGCAGAAATAGCCAAGCCTATTCAAAGTCTTCTGAAAAAAGATGCAAAATTTGTTTGGCAAGAAGACGGCAAAAAGGCTTTCCAAGAAATCAAATCTGCTATCGCAAAAGCTCCTGTCTTAGTGAGTCCTGATTATTCCAAGGATTTCATGATTTTTTCTTTCGCTTCCGAAGATACCATTGCCTGTGTCTTACTTCAAAAGAATAAAGATGGTCACGAGCAGCCTATTGCTTTCATGAGTAGAGCATTTCAAAATTCCGAATTGAAGTACAATACCATGGAAAAGCAGGCCTATGCCCTGGTTAAGTCTCTTAAGCATTTTAAAACTTATGTGGGTTATTCTAAGATCATTGCTTTCGTCCCACATTCTGCTGTTAAGGACATATTAACTCAAACCGATTGCTTAGGGACTCGTGCTAGGTGGGTTACTAAAATACAGGAGTATGATTTGGAAATCAGACCCACCAAGTTGATCAAAGGCCAAGGCTTAGCTCAGATGTTAACTGAAGGTAATGAAAAGACTCTTGGTTTGTTATGTCTTAGCGATCTATCTTCGCCAGAGTTGCAAAGATTAGCGGAGCATGAGTGGTATAAGGACATAGTTTATTACTTGATGAATCTTGCATGTCCTAACCATTTAGTTGCTCATAAGAGAAGGGCTCTTAGACTAAAAGCCACTAAGTATTGCCTTATGAAGGATGGCCTTGGATGGAGAAATCCTGAAGGCTTAGTGCTTAGGTGTGTTGATGACGTTGAGTCCAAGAAATTAATTTCTGAGTTTCATTCAGGATTTTGTGGTGGTCATTATGCTGCTAGAACTACCGCCCACAAAATCCTGAGAGCTGGCTATTATTGGCCTTCGATTTTTCCTGATGTGCACAAGTCTGTTAGAGCGTGTCAAGCCTGTCAACTATTCACTGGGAAACAGAAGCTTGCTGCCCTTCCTCTACAACCTGTCATTGTAGAGGCACCTTTTTAGCATTGGGGTCTGGACTTCATAGGGAAGTTCCATGAAAATTCTAGCAATGGCTACTCATGGATTTTGACTGCTACGGATTATTTTACTAAATGGGTTGAAGCCATTCCTGCTAAGAATGCCACTGAAAAGGTTATTATGGATTTCATTGAAAATAACATCATTACTAGATTTGGTGTCCCCGCTAAGATCACTACTGACAATGCCAAGGCTTTTAGTTCCTTAGAGTTTTCATCTTTTTGTTTCAAGTATGGCATTGTCTTATCTCATTCGTCAAATTACTATCCTCAGGGTAATGGTTTGGCTGAATCAAGTAACAAAAATCTCATAACCATTATCAAGAAGATAGTAGGAGATAATAAGAGATCCTGGGACAACAAAATCAAGTATGCTTTATGGGCAGATAGAATCACTAAGAAAAAGGTTACTAGTAAATCTCCCTTTGAATTAGTTTATGGCTTGGATGTTACTTTACCTGTGCACCTGAAGTTGCAAGCTTATCAGCTTCTCCAGAATTTTTCTACTAATAAAGATGTTGTTCAAAATAGAATAGATCAGATTGTCGAGTTAGATGAAGCTCGTAGGACAGCTTTTGATGCCATATGTAAAAATCAATCTAACATTAAGAAAAGCTTTGATAAATTTTCTCGATCTAGATCTTTGCAGGTGGGAGATATGGTATTGCTTTGGGATCGCAAGAATGAGAAACCAGGAAAACATAAGAAGTTTGACAGTTTGTGGCTGGGACCTTACATTATTCGAGATATAGCTGGACCAAACTCATTCCACTTGAGCAGATTGGATGGCGAACCACTTGATTTACCAGCGAATGGCCAAATGCTCAAGCTGTTCAGAGATGATATCTGATGCCATGGGGCATCCTTTGTATTGTATTTCTATCCCTACTCCTTGTCTTTTCAGCATTTCATTTTTGTCTTAGGATTAGATTTACTTTTCATGTTACTAGATAGTTAATAAATGAAGAGCTTTTATCTTTCCTGTGCTTAATGTATATGATGATTTTTGGATGGACGCTACTTATTTTTATCTGTGTGTTGCGTGGATGCAGATTCTGGATTCTCACATTCCTATAGTTCAGCAACGTGTCCCCAAGTAGAGCCAGATGTTGACCACTACCGGTCAACTACCCATGCAGTACACCCCCTTTTCTTTACAGAAAGGGGTAGCGCTTGATCGACATGACCGTGCCATCCTGCAGTCATCAGCAGCTTGATCGATTTATGTTGTAAACCCAGTTGCATATATGAAATGTAAATAATCTTAGCAGATATGAGTCGTGTATGTAAATCTCCCTTTGAATTAGTTTATGGCTTGGATGTTACTTTACCTGTGCACCTGAAGTTGCAAGCTTATCAGCTTCTCCAGAATTTTTCTACTAATAAAGATGTTGTTCAAAATAGAATAGATCAGATTGTCGAGTTAGATGAAGCTCGTAGGACAGATTTTGATGCCATATGTAAAAATCAATCTAACATTAAGAAAAGCTTTGATAAATTTTCTCGATCTAGATCTTTGCAGGTGGGAGATATGGTATTGCTTTGGGATCGCAAGAATGAGAAACCAGGAAAACATAAGAAGTTTGACAGTTTGTGGCTGGGACCTTACATTATTCGAGATATCGCTGGACCAAACTCATTCCACTTGAGCAGATTGGATGGCGAACCACTTGATTTACCAGCGAATGGCCAAATGCTCAAGTTGTTCAAAGATGATATCTGATGCCATGGGGCATCCTTTGTATTGTATTTCTATCCCTACTCCTTGTCTTTTCAGCATTTCATTTTTGTCTTAGGATTAGATTTACTTTTCATGTTACTAGATAGTTAATAAATGAAGAGCTTTTATCTTTCCTGTGCTTAATGTATATGATGATTTTTGGATGGACGCTACTTATTTTTATCTGTGTGTTGCGTGGATGCAGATTTTGGATTCTCACATTCCTACAGTGCAGCAACGTGTCCCCAAGTAGAGCCAGATGTTGACCACTACCGGTCAACTACCCATGCAATACACCCCCTTTTCTTTACAAAAAGGGGTAGCGCTTGATCGACATGACCGTGCCATCCTGCAGTCATCAGCAGCTTGATCGATTTATGTTGTAAACCCAGTCTGCATATATGAAATGTAAATAATCTTAGCAGATATGAGTCGTGTATGTAAATTGCCTAGGTGGACCTAACTTTCTAATGGTAATCTACGTCCCGGAAGGTTTTTCGTCTCACCGATCCATGATCGGCAGAGTTTTCCTTCAGCCTGACCCCAAAGCCGGGATGGATTTTGTCATTAGAATTTTAGGAGAATCCTAGTGTGTTAATCTGCTAGATTATAGTTGTGTCACAGAACTGGGTGGTTTATGAGGGTTTATGATAAAGGGGTTTTCCCCCTTAAGATGTAAATTGTAAAAGTCATGATGTAAAGTGTCTTGAGGGTTGAAAAATGTTTCAAATCCCCTCATAAGTCTTAAGTCCTAGGTCCTAGGAGATTTTTCCAAAGGCTAAGTTCGAGGATCCATTTTAAAATGAATTAAAAATTAAAAACATTAAAAAATAATAATAATAAATAAATAAAAAAATTATAAAAAAAATAATAATAATAATAATAAAATTATAAAATAAAGCAAAAACCCTAAAATAATAAAATAATAATACTTTGAGTGGATGCATGAAAAATATCATTTTTTAATAAATCGACGGATGAGATTAAGAGATGTCTTGATTCTCATCGACGGTCGAGATCATTTCGACATGGATCACTCAAACTAGCCGTTGGGATCTTTTCCTTTAAATAGGGTGCTAGGAGTCATTTGAGATGATTGGATCTGTGAGTCTTGTGTTGAAGAAGCTCTTGTGTAATCTGTTTTCTGGTTAATAAAAGAAGACTTTGGGGTTCAAATCTTGCTGGTGTTACTCTCTGGAAGTGCTGTGCGCTGTTTTATTTTCTGCATATTTTATTTTTCAGCCATTAATAACAGCTTATTTTTAGAGTATTGTGAGCACAAGTATCTTGTTCACTTGCTAGGGTTTGAGTGGTGTTAGGGTCTCTGAAGTAATGGCAGGTATCTCCATTGCTTTTTGAGATCTAGCATCATTTTTGCTCTCTTTACTGATGGTTGATTCAAGCTGTGCAGAAAACCCTTACTGAAGAAGATTGGTGGGCGTTTGGGGAAGTTCTAGGCTAAACCAGCCAACTCCGAGAGGCTCTTCCTTGCAGAGCCCAGCTAATTTGTACCCTGGGTTAATCATTTAAATTTACTTCTCTAGTTTGCATGAGAGATTTTTCTAAGCCTTTTCACAGCAAATTTGAAGTTTCTGATATTCTGAAAATATTAATGCTGTTATTGCTAAATCTGGCTGTTAAAGGGTCACAATCTGTAAAGTAATCAGCTTTTTGGGGTTTCAAATTTTTGCTTTATACAGTTTTCATTAGGGTTTTGTTTCCTTGCAATTGCAGGTACAGGGTTCTTCTTCAGGGGTTTCTGAGCGAGAAAGTAGAAAGTTTTGTGATCAGGTTTCATGCCGTCGATTTGTGGTCTCGGTTTCATTTTCCTGAGGGCGTGACTGCGTGCAATCTACAGGCAAAGAGAAGTATAGATTAAAAAAATCTTTCACGTGAAAACCGTTTCTCTCCATCGAACGCCTGATTGTCCCGGTGAATTGGCTGGACAAAACGTTTACCCCATCTACCTTCACTGCGTCCAGCTCCAGGTCTCGATTTACTAAGGGCGTGACTGTGTATGATTGACGAGCAAGATATTTGCGAGCAAGTCCATCCACGTTGCCGCAGCATATCACTTTAAAAAAAAACGACGGTACGTTTACTGCGTGTAGGCATCAGGTACCAGTTCCTTGACTCAGCAAACGCCAGGTAACAAAACCAAACCCGAGCTCAGTCGAAATTTTGTCCCCTTCAGCAAGCAAGCTTCGAATCGATTTCAATTTCTTTTTTCGCCGTCAGCTGTGTTCTGGTCGAAACTGCTCTACGCGTTCAGTATCAGGGTTTACGATTTTTTTTTCCTCCTTCGCTAACTCAGATATTAGTATTAAAGTGTTTCATTAGATTTTTTTTTTTTATTGTCTTAAATTCAATATCATGATATACGTAGTTACGTGTTAGGTTTCTCTAGATCAGGGTTTAGCGTAGGGAATGATTTTGTTATTCAATTTTAATTTACCCTTTTGCGTTTAGATAGTTTAATTTTTATTTTCGATTGAGTTCTAGTTTTATTTTAAATAGTTTCATTTCTTTTTATTTTATTAATTAAAAATATATATATATATAGATAAATATATATATATATAGATAAATATATATATATATATATATATATATATATATATATATATATATATATATATTTGAAGTGTAGATTTAGTTTCTTTTATTTAGTTTTATTATAAAAAAAAAAAAAAAATTGCCATATTTGAAAAGCATAAATTTTGTGGGAAATTTTTGCCAAAATTCAGTTATTTTTGGGAAATTATCATGCTGAGATTCAAATTTATTGATATTGAATGAATGTTTATCATTTTAGACAAGTCTGTACATGAATGACCATCTTAAAGATTAGCTGCATATGATATTTGGTTAATGATTCATAATTGCGTGGTTGTTCAAAACATTGATCGAAATTTTCTTAAATGCTAAATATCTTTTGTTGAGACTGGGTCATTACAGGATCTTTATGGTTATTTGATGACAAATGATTGCTGTTCATGGTTTATAATTTTACATTATCTAGCAAGTAATCGTTTAAACATCACTCTCACAAGGCACTGGTCCATTAACTTCTAAATCAATTAAGTGTTGTTTTATTTTCGTGTCTCCCAACCCAACTGGTTCACAGTTGGTCACTCATTTTCCTATAGGGTCTACCCCCCTTAGCCGTGGGAGACAGGCTTAAACGAAGAGATCGGGGATCAGGGTGACAGCGCCCGGTCTGAGCGTTGTCGTGTCAATCTGTGCGACAACACGCTGATAACACTACTGATGAATCTATTGCTGAAATGCCAATAGAAATACCTTGCCCGAGCAGTCACTCGAAGTCCCCCAAGGCTAAGGGTGAGATCTCCGAACAAAGACACTCAATGCACTAAACAGTGTTGCAGACTAACTAAATAGCCAACGTGCTATAAGTCGAAATGACTATCACAAATGCTCATATCTGAATGATCCAAATGAGAGGGTTCCTCTCTCTTTTATAGCCCTTGCCTCTCTCAATCCCAAGGCTCACCTCGTCCTCCATGATTCCCCTCTTGCCACGTTTTCTTTTCCTTTCTGCGCAGTCCCTCCATGTGTCTGCGTGGGATCCATCTCTGCATCCCCCTTTGGCCCCCTTGGCTCCCCTTTAAGTCATAACGTTGTGCTACTAGGAAGTGACTTTTTATTCTAAAAGTGAGTTATGTCCCCCTTTCTCACTTTTTTATTTACAAAATTTGATCTCTGATCTCTTACACGATGTGTCTTCCAAATGCCCATCAAGCCTCCTCTTATAGTCTTCTAGTTGAGAACCAACGACCCAAATTAGATTATAATCAATGGCTTTGATCATTTTGGCTTGATCCTCGTCTTCTTCTAGAAGTTTCACCCACAGTTTGATTAATACCTTTTAATTATTTTAATTTCCTAAGCTTAGACTTAGGCACCATTAAAAATAGTTAATTATTTTAATAAAACTGTCTCTGTGTGGAATTTCCCAAAACGATTTATGGGTATTGTGGAATGCATGTGCTTAGCCTCCCCGCAAATTTTGAGGCTAAGATCACATTTGATGCTACCATAAATCAACACTCCCTATTAGTGAGGAATGTTCTCTAGTAATGCAACCTGCTGAAGCATCACCCTTCTTTGTAACATCTCCCTTTGCGCCGATGATGTCTGACATTGCTGCCCATCAACTACTGTGCAAATGTTGCATCTATACTGTTGCTAACCCTGCCACTGCCAACACTGCACCTATATTGCAACCCTAATAAGTTCTGCATCTGTGTTGCTGCTGGCACTACCACTGCCAACACTGCATCTGCACTGCATCCTTCTCCAACTGTTGTTGTTGTTGCATCAGCAACGGAAAAGCATCCAAAATTACTGAACAGGCGTTCAGCATGATGCATCTGTTGTTAGAGTTCTGATTGATGCTAGTCTCTGTGCTGACCCTCTGAAGCCTCTCGTTATTGCTAACTATGCACTGTGCCTACTACACTGCTGCCAATTCTTCTCTGCGTTGCTCAGTCTCTGGCATTCCTAGCCACTGCGACTGTCACTCCGACACTCCTCTTTACCAACTGGCATTGGTCCATCCTGTTACTTTTGATCTAGGCTCCCGTAGCAAGGTATTGATCCAAGAGGTGGACTCCTCAAGGATCCTGTCCATCTGTAGTTCTTTCAAACTACAGTTCTAGATCACTCCACCTCTCCCCTAGAGGTATCTGGGCAACCATAGCAAACACCTCCAACTCGATCTTTGCGGATGCAGCCTTTGGATCATGCTTCTCATTTTTGGCCTTCTTCTTGAAAGGACACTATGTAGCGTAGTGACCAAGTTCACCACGCCGGAAGCACTTGATCTTCGAAACATCTTTCTTTTTCTTTCGTTGCTCCTAATGCCCCTTAGATGCAAAGGTTGCATTCTCTTCCTCCTCCTTTGGCTTCGTAACACTGTTATTGCTTCTACTATCAAGTTTGCACTTGACTAAGTCTCTCCTCATCTCTTTCTACTGAAGAGCAGCCCACATTCCTTCCCAATCCGACAATCTCTCTTTACCCAGGATACTATGGACAAACACTTTCCATTCTTCTTATACTGATTTCAGGGCCAGCTTCACCATCTTGGTAGGCTGAGGTGTTGAGCCCGCAGCTACCAACGAGTCTAGGATCTCCTAAAGCTTCATTAGGAATGGATCAATGCCTTCCCCCTTCTGCATCTGCGTGGATCTAATCTTCTGCTCCAGGACATCTTTTGTTGCTCGAAAGATCCTTTTTATAACGTGGCCAATGTTTCCCACATCTGTCGGGCAGTATCCTTGCTGAAAACTATTGATTTGGTGTAGCATTAGATGTGTTCTAGCCAAGAAATTTGGTGGAGAGGTTGGGGCACATGAGATCTCCAATACCCAGAAAGGGTTTGGGCAGATTCTAAACAGTTTGAGAAATATTAAAATAATTAATATTTTTAATGGAGTCCCTGCCCAGCACTGGGGACAACATTTTTCATCTGTGGTTTGATCATCCAGTTGTTGGATTGCCGAAATATTTGTCTCCAAAGAGAGGTGCTTTTGCCAAGGTTATTCTTTGTTGGGTGAGCCGCATTTGGCACCCTAGTTGTATTCAAGAATCTACTTAATAATACGAGCCCTCTATATGCTGCACTAGTTTGCCTGCATTGGGTTTTTCTGGGGACGATTGTCCAAAAATAAAGGTGTCCCTTGTGTGATTGTCTCAGTTTATTTTAGTTCATGATCTGTATATATGTATAGGTTGCAATAGTGTTTTTCATCGATGTTTATGTAATTAAATAACTTTTTAATGCAAAGAACAAGTAGGAGATGTTAAACCAGTAATTGCAGTAGGGGTTTATGATATGTAGATTCAAAATTTTTCACATGGTATCAGAGCATTGCAGATCATAGGAGACTGAAGACACCAGCTGAGAAATCCAGAGAATTTGTTGCAGAGAAGCAGTTGTCTTGAGTGACAACACTGTTTCAGAGGCATAGGAGCAGTTGTAGGAGTGACGCAAAGCTTCACGCAGTGCTTGCATCAACATTTTGAGCCTATAGAGGATGACGCAGAGCTGGAGAGGAACCTACACAGTGATTGCGTCAGCTCTCTAGGCTAGCGTAGAGCCTGAGAGGTTTGAAATAGTCAATTTCCGGGCTGAGGGAGCAGAGCAAATTCGATTTGAGGAGCTGGTGGGACGTTGTTTCCGATTGGTACAGAACAATGTCTATAGTGACAGAGCCGAGGCAGAGGGAGTCACTGCCTTGACATATTTCTAGCCAAGGAAATATAGATTTTGGTTGCAGTGGCAAAGGAGGATTGGAGAGGAAGTGATTCGATAGTTGGCAGGAGGATTTCCGTGAAGGAAATCAGGACTCAGAGGGAGTCTAGAGGAGCTTGTTCCGAAGAGGGTTTCTTGCGCCAAAGAAATCCAGATCCAAGTCTTGCTAGATTGATAGCACGAGAGGGAGAAGAGAACCAGTCTTAGTTTTGAGCAGAGATGGCAATGAATGGGTTGAGGGATCAAGACATATTGGATGAAGCATCCAATTTGGTCATCGGGAAGGCCAGGATCTTGGCAATCCTAGAAAGAAATCGCATCAAGGACTATGCCTTGAAAGTAGTTGCTAAACCGGTTACGTTGATCCATTGAAGAGGTATGAGGAGGCCCTAAGGGCAAGTGCATGATCCTAGACGGAGTCAAAGAACATGTAGTACCACACATTGCTGAGAAGAATACAACAAGGGAAATGTGGGAGGTGTTGACCACCTTGTATCAGGGATCTTATGTCCAACGGAAGATGCTATTAGAAAATTAGCTGAGACAGTACCAGATGCAGAAGGGATAAGAGATCAATATCTTCCTTCTAAGGTTGCAAGGAATTCATGACGAGTTAACTTTCGAGCGATCTACACCAGGTCCTAAGTTCATGGTCATGACTACCCTAAATGCAATCACTAAGGACTCGGAGACTTTTTTCCAAAGTATCTTGGGCAGAGCGACTCTGCCCAGTTGGGAGGCGATGTGGGCATCTCTTTGACAAGAAGAGCTCAGGAGGATGACCAAGACAGGGAGTAGCGGCAAGGGAGCCCGAGTCAAGAAGGAGGAGGAGGAGGATGCAGCTCTCGCATCGTCGGGACAGCAAGTGCAGTGGAAGAGGAAGAAGAAAGACATCACCAAGATTAGATGCTTCAACTGTGGGGAGCTGGGACATTATGCCACTCAGTGTCCTCGAAAGAAGGGCAAGGGAGAAGGTTCTGAATCGAAGGCTGCTCCATTGAAAGCTGACCGAGAAGGCGAGGATGATGATTGTGCTATGAGTGCTCATGCGCCTCTGGAGAAGAGGTGGGGTGATATAGAGTTGTAGTCAAGAGACTACATGGGGGCAGGATCCTTGAGGTGCCCAAACTCTTGGATCATATACAGCTGCGGGAGCCCTTAAGGACAGTAGCATAATGACGGGTGTCGGTTGGAGGGAGGTCTGATGGAGCGACAGTGGTAGAGCTAGAGTGCCAAAGTCTGAGGTAGCACAGTGGATGTTGTAGCAACGTGAGAAGCACAGAGCAGTTTGCATCAGCGCAGTGACAGTAGAGGGTCAGCACAGACTAGTAGCAGAGGTAGCTTCAGGATCACGAGGCATCCATACTACCCATGATGTCAATTTTTGGGTGAAGTTTCAGCTGCTTACTTCTCAGCAACTGAGATGCAGTGCAACAGTTAGCAGTGGCACTGCTATGGGCAACATGATGCAACATTTTGAGAGAGAGCTGCAGTACAGATGTAGTAGTGGCAGTGGCAGAGTCATGGGAAGTAGTACAAGAAGTAGCGGTGCAGTGGATGAAGGGCAGCAGGCCAAGCATTAGCAGCACAGACAACCGATGCAGTGGATCTGTGTAAATCTTCCATGGGGAAGTATTGCTAGAGCCTAGAGCACATTCCTTGCTAAGAGGGAGTGTTGATTATGGGTAGCATCGGATGGGCTCTAGCTCCGAAATTTGGTGGAGGGGCTAGAACACATGAGATCTCCAGAACCTGGAAATCGTTTAGAGAAATTCCACTCGGATGAGGAGTTATTAAAATAATTAATATTTTTAATGGGTTTCTAAGTCCAAACTTAGGAAAATAAAAATATTAATGTGTATTAAAAAAAATATGGGTGAGAAGGTTCTAAGTGACGAGGATCAAGCCTGTTTTAATTTTAGTCGTTTATTAGAGATTAGATCAGGATCGTTGATTCATCAATAGAAAAAGTATAAGAGGAGGTTTGAGGGTTAGTTGGAGACACACCAAGAGATCAAAGAGTTTGATTTTTCTGGGGCATGGTTTGCTGAGAAAGTCGAGCTAAGTGATCTGAGTTGCAGGGAGAGGGGAAATTCGGTAGATGGACTTTAGTCCAAGGCCGAAGAATACATAGCAGAGAGGTAGAGCAGCAACAGGAGAGAGCGCAATTGCAGAGAGGGTGCAACAGAGGCCAGAGAGGGTGACAGAGAAGCTAGAGGGGCTGACGCAGGCCCTTAGAAGCAGCGTTGGGGTTTGTCTGTGGGGCAGAGAGAGCAGTTCAGAACATCAACTTTCTGAGCAATGGAGGCTCACTGAGAGGGTGACACAACTCCTAGAGGATGTAATATCCCATATCAGGAATATACCCCAAATACAAGCAAACTCCAACCAAAGATGGACTGGGAGGGCATTTACCAGATATGTCGCCTCTAAAAAGAGGGCGAGATTCGGAGGCTACCTGGCCCTTTCCAGGCTTTGTCTAAGAGTATAATAGAAACACACAAGTGGTATAATAGCTGAGAATGCTCACAGAGATACAAGTAACAATGATACTATATATATCAAATAAACAGATACACAAGAAATGCAGAGAGAATGCTAAGACATTTTATTATACTGAGTAAGAAAATGAGTACAGGAGGTGATCAGGAAGATGGCACCTCTACTTGCACAAGGCAAGTGAAGAAATATACTCAGAATAGCAAAGGAATGGCCCCTCTCTGATTTGCATCCACGCTGCTGGGAAAACTGTTTGCGCTCTAAGTCACCTGACACGGGGATTTGGGACACGTAGGATTCGAGATTCGTGGTGTCGGATTCAGACACGCTGACCCCCTGGAACAGGACACGTTAAGACACGTTACCTATTATTTTATATATATATATATATATATATATATATAGATATATATTTAAAATATATATATATATATATATTAAAAATTAGATATTATCATATTTCTTACACAAATTTTAATTAATGATACAAATTTATTGATTTCAAACGTAGATCTTCATCTATAGCTATTAGCATGCATAGTACATACAAAATTCAAATACATATCAATCTATTATCTATTTCTTATGCTTGGCCCTCTTGCCACCACGAGAAATGTCTAATTTTTTAGTCTTGTTGGAAAATCAGGATCTTTGTCATTAATATCACCCTCTAAGCATTAATATCCAGAGGTATCTTTGTCATTACCTCTGTATCTGTATAGGGATCTTTGTCATTAATATCACCCTTTAAGCATTAACATAAGATAGAACAAGCATAACATGTCAAGTCAAGATTTTGTTTGAGTGATGCGTACATTTTTAGGAGGGTCACGATACAGGAGTTCGACAACCAATGTCACAAACATCAAGGTACATAGAGGGATTGGTGCTCTTGATTAAATACGAGTTCCATACCCTAATACATGACAAAATTCAATGGAAACGTTGCAATCCCCCAATCCTAAAATCCTGAAAAACTGATAAGTCTGCTAGATTTTGAATGAAATCTAAAATTCTACTTTCTCCATATGAAATCCAATGAGGCCGGAACCACTCTCAAACATCCTGAGTCATTTCATGGTAATGTTAAAAATTTAAGTAAAAGGATGAAAATGAAGATTAACATTACCATGAACAGGACACGTTTCCCAAATTCGCGACACGCTTTTGAAAATCGTGACACTTCCTTTGCTATCATGATGTAATGGAGTGCATGTACTGAAGTCAAAACCTAAACTAATTCTAGAAAATGAAATGTTCGAAATGGAACCTTAACCTATTGCAAGAAAGAGAGTACAAGAAAAGAGACAGAAATTCAATACTAAATCACACCATTTCCTAATTAACTGCCAAGAAACTATGCTTTGCAATAATGCTAAATTATCATGAACCAAATGCTACTATCTAAGCATGGAAGTAAGAAGCATCAAACATCACTAACGTGCAAGTAAAGAGACTGAACTAAATCTATTTTTGCTTTTTTGTCTTTTTATGCAAAATCAAGTATGCAAACTAATTTCCTTTGGTGATGTGGCAAGTGAATTTAAGGATGTTGGAGGTTGGATGGAAGGGTTAGGAGATGGTTGGATGGTGTGGGAGACCTTTGGGAGGCTTTTGGTGACTTCCTAGAGGTTTTCCATCAATTCAGCCTCAAAACAGGCTGTTTTAGGAAAACCTACAGGATGTACTAGAAACCTACAGGATGATCCTGTAGGAATTACAGGAAACCTACAGGATATAGCCGAGAGAAAAATGTGAGGTGTTGGAGGTGATGGAACACTTAGGGAAGGTGGTAGATGGGTGGAATGGAGTGAGAAAATGCCTAGGATCACTCAGAACTCAAAACCAAAGTTGGGAGATGGATGGATTCGCTCAAAAAAGCTTGGAGAAGTTTCCTTGTGAAATGATGAAATTGGTGAGGGTTTAATGACCAAGAAAATCAAATCCAAATTGGATGGGACAAATTTTGTTATTAACTAGGATGTCTTAAGTCCCTATTCCAAGTGGAATCACTCAAAAAGACCTATGTTAACCCATGCAAAAAAAATAAAAAAAACATTACTAGTCGAAAATCTAGAAATTTGAGAACTAGTGAGCTAATGAATCTAAGAAATACCTAACCAAATCAAGTGCAAATGTAATGGAGTAATTTTTGTTATGAACTAAAATGTTTTTGTGATCTAATGCAAGTGGAATCAATTCTATTGAAGCTCGTTAGCATGCTCTAAAAAATAGCAGAAATTTACTGTTCTTTGCTAAAAAGGAGGTCTAACAATCTAGATTTGGGAATGAGAAGACTAATCCAAGCAACTCAATGATTATTATGAACTTCCAAAACTTTTCCAAGGATGAAATAATGCTCGTGATATTGCAAAAGAACTTACATCAACCATCTAACTCAATCCTACAACAAGAAATTATTAATCCTAAATGCAAAAATAGAAAGACATAAAAACTAGAGATGCATGTGAATAAGCAATGAGGAAAGAAAATGATACAAAAGGGCTCTAAGGTTCCTTGGATGGCCAAGCCCAAGGAAAATCAAAGACCTATGGAGGAGAACAAGATTTAGAAACTGAACATGACACCAATCTTTATTATTTTCATCAATAGAATTACATCCGTGCAAGAAAATACAATGGAGCTGCAGAAATCAGTGTTGATAATATCGCCGAAAAATCGGCGATATTCGCAAAAATCGCGATATTTTCTCTGAGCCGAAATATCGCCACAGAAAAATCGCGATATTTTCATGTTTTCATTTTCTCGCGAGAATTCCGAAATTTCGGCGATATTTTAGCAAAAATCGCGAGAACAGGGTAAATATCGCCAGGTTAGGTTTTATCGATTTATAAAAAGGTTTTTGAGTTTTCGATGCCCGTCATTCTGTTTTCGTGCGAGCTGGAGAGTGAGACGGAACCGGTCGGTGCTGCGAAGGAGGGTTTACCGTTTGGCTGCCAAGAAATCTTAAAAGGTATGAACATTGAATCCGACATCGTCTTGACTCTTCACACTCTTCACTGTTCAGTGCGGCTGCGTTTACTGTATGGCAGTGTATACAATGCATATAGTTTAAAGTTCAAACTTCATAATACATATTGATATTACATAACCGTTAACGTATTACCACGCTGTCTGTGGCCCTAGTACCTACAGTCTCTGCAATCCGCTACCAGTTTTCGTTTTAAATTTTAATCACCGCTACCACTATAATATATAATATATATAACCGTCGACAAATCCACGAAGACTGTAGTCTGTAATCGTTGTCTTTATTTTTAATAAAAACTTATAATACTGTGTATCTCAAGGACGATTTCGAGAGAAAAAAGACACTGCAAGTCTTCTGCAATCGCCATATGTGGCGCTGCAAATCTTTATCTAAGTATCTCCATTGAAAAAGACAGTAGAACGGTGAACCTATTCATAATCAAGATTCAAAACTAAATAAATCTTATTATTATTATAATTTATTACCGACTTATGTTAAAATTAATGCTCTGTATATATTTAAATTGTTAAACTTTAACTCAAAAATATATATTATAAAATTATAAATAATAAATATAGATTTATTTTGGAGGTGTATTTGTAATTTTTTATTTTAAAAATGAATTATTTTATTTTAAATAAAATTTTGTTTTTATTATTGTTATTAATTTAATACTTTAAAAATTCTCTGGACAGTTCTATAAAATTATAAATACAAAATAAAAATTAAATAATTAAAAAAATTCATTTTTATATTTAATTTAAATTTAAAAATATGATTTAATTTTGAATTTAAAAATATAATAAGTTTAATAAAAACTTATAATATTATATATTTATTATTACTTATTAAGTTACTAATTCCAAATTTTTTTTGGTGCTGTAGGTTTCCTTTTGAGTTAGCCCACTACAAAATACAAATATGCCAAAAAACTTGGACCCATTTTGGGAGTATGGGATCCCTGATGGTGAGACAAATCGTGCATATCTTTCATGCAAATTGTGTGGGGACAAGATGACAGGTGGGGTTACACGACTGAAATACCATCTTGCTAGACTCCCTGGACATGATGTTGGCATTTGTCAAGTTTCTAGTCCGGAGCTTATACGAAAAGCTCTTGAGGCAATTGAAGAAAAGGACAGAAAGAAGGAAGAGGCGGAAAGAAACAAAGCTGAACGTGCAGGTAGATCTTTTGGGATATCTTCTCCTGATTTTGATGTTCAGGGTAGTGGCCCTACTGGCCGTAGTGGGAGGGGCTCCACAACTGGCACACCATCACATGCTAGCGCTACTGCTAGTGTGAATGCGAGGTCATCATTTTTTGTTCCACGAACAGGAGCTGGAGCACAACCTGGCATAAAATCCCTTTATAAAAAAAAGGAGAAGGAAGAAGCAGATAGAGTCATGGGGAGGTGTATTTTTTGGAGCGACTTACCTCTCAGCATCACAAAAACCAATCCATTTTGGCAACCAATGTGTGATGCTATTGCTGTTGTGGGCCCAGGGTACAAAAGTGCCACATATGAGGAGTTGCGGGGGCCAATTCTTCAAGCAGAAAAACAGGACATCAACTCTAGATTGGCGGAGTTGAAACAGACATGGGAAGTCACTGGATGCACAGTGATGTCTGATGGTTGGACAGATAGGAAGGGTAGGACCCTTCTAAATTTCTTGGTACATTGTCCTAAAGGTACCATGTTTATTAAATCGTTGGATGCATCAGAACATATCAAAGATGCAGCAACGATATGTGAGTTGTTAGATGGGTTCATTCAGGAGATTGGTGTGCAGAATGTGGTGCAAGTCGTAACAGACAATGCAGCTAATTATGTGTCTGCCGGCAGAATGCTTATGGAGAGGCATCCCACATTGTTCTGGACTCCATGTGCAGCGCATTGTCTTGATTTGTTGCTTGAGGATATGGGGAAACTCTCCTTCATCAAGGAGGCAGTTGATATGGCTAGGAGCATCCCCAAGTTTATTTATAACCATGCTTTTGTTCTTAGCCTTATGAGGAGGTTCACTAAAAACAAGGAGTTGCGGCGTCCTGCCATCACACGTTTTGCCACAACCTTTATTACTCTTCAGTCTTTGCTTCGATGTCAGTTCGAGTTGAAGCAAATGTTTGTGTCTGATGATTGGCGTGCTTGTAGATACAGCAGGAGACCTGATGGGAGAGCCATTGAAAAAATGGTGTACTCTGAGACATTTTGGCGTGGAGTACAAGAAGCATGTGCAGTTAGCGAACCTATAGTAAAGGTTCTTAGATTGGTGGATGGAGAGAAGCCTGCAATGCCTTATTTGTATGAGGGCATGGATAGGGCCAAGGAGGCCATTCGTTCCTATTATGCAGACAAGGGTTCTGCTGGTCTTAATAGGCAGATGATGTTATGGGATGTGATCGATAGTCGGTGGACAGGGATGCTTCATCGACCCATTCATGCAGCAACACTCTTCCTCAACCCTGCATTTGCATACAAATGCAATTTTCGTTTTGATGGCGAGGTGATGGAAGGGCTCCATTCCTGTATTGAGAGGATGGTACCTGATTCTGAGCTTCGTCGCAAAATCAGCCGCGAGATACATAATTATCAGGATTGTGTTGGCCTATTTGGCTTTGATGATGCCATTAAGGAAAGGGCCCTCTTCATGCCACGTAAGTGACAAGTCATCACTCATTAGAAATTAGAAATTTGAATTTAATTATGTTTTAACTTTTAACTTTTAACTTTTAAGTTTTTGAATTTTTTATTTCATTATTTTGTTGTAGATCTTTGGTGGCGAAGCTATGGTGCAAGGGTACCAAATTTGCAAAATTTGGCTATACGAATCTTGAGTCAAACATGTAGCTCTTTAGGGGTGAGCGCAATTGGAGTGTATTTGAGAAAATACACGCCAAAAAGCGCAACAAGTATAACTTTGAACTCAAGCCTTCAGTTGAGCAATTACACTTATTGTAATTTTTAATTTTTAATTTATGACCTTCAAGTGTCAAGAGTCGAGAGTCAAGACTCATTACTTTTTTTGACACTCTTACAGGTTGGAGTTCGCACGCCTCAACGATTTGGTGTATGTGCATTACAACATCCGACTTCGAGTGAGGCAAATAGAATCACCAGTGGATCCAGATGCCATTTCCTTAGACAATATTGATGCATTGTCTCCGTGGAGGGTGGAGTCTCAGGAGCCCATATTGGAGGAGTCACCTTCATGGTTGGAGGATCCAGTGGCAGATGATCCATTAGAGCAGGGGCAGCAAGAGGAGGACTCGGAGTCAGAGGAGCAGCAGCACTTAGAGGAGGAGCAGGAGGAGCTGGAGGAGGACACTGCGAGAGCATCAGCATCAACACCATCTGCTATAGATATAGGAGAGCATAGCTCCATGCCTATCACTCATTATTTGACATTAGGTGCAGAGGCAGTGTCAGGGCCTTCTACTACTAGGGGCAGGCCTGACAAACAGCCCATCATGTTTTCCCGTAAAAGGGGGAGAGGGCAGTAGATAGATAGCTGCTAGTTTTATTTGTTATGCTACATGTAACTCATGATGATGAGATACTTTTATTATTATATGTGATGTTATTTTGTATTGGTTCTCCACATTTGAGTCCTTGAATGGACAATTATCAGGGATTAGCACGATTTGGTATCGCCTTTGATATATCATTTCTATTTGACATCATATATATCAGTGTTTTCTTCATATTTATGTGCCAATGTGTTTAAACTTTATTTCATGTTGTTATTGCTTTATATGTTTAAAAATCTGAAAAAAATGAATATATTATGCATTTTTTATGCTTGCTTTTGTTGTTTAAATTCTGAACATGAAGATGTTGCTTTAAAAATTAAAATAGTTTCTTGAGTGTTTGCTGGGCACTGTATAGTTATACTCATTTAATGCCAATTTTTTGTTTTTTTTGTGCCCTAGGTTTGAATTAGTTCACTACAAATGTCAAATATCCCAAAAGCCTTGGACCCATTTTGGGAGTATGGGGAGGCTGTTGGTGGGGCAAATCAGGCATATATATCATGCAACTTGTGTGGGACCAAGATGTCAGGAGGGATTACACGATTGAAATACCATCTGGCTAAACTCTCTGCATATGATGCAGCAGATGTGATGCCTTGTATGGTTTCTAGTGCAGAGGTTATACAAAAAGCTCGTGAAGCAATTGCTGAACAAGACAGAAAGAAAGCTGCTAGGGAGAGGCCAATGGTCTCAGATAGATAGCTGCTAGTTTTATTTGTTTTGCAACTTTTGCTACATATAAGTTTATAACTCATGATGATGAAATACTTTTAAACTTTTATATATGTGATGTTGTTTTGTTTGAGTCCTTGATTGGACAATTATCACTATCAGGGATCAGCAGGATATTTGATGTTATTTTAATTTTTGTTTGAGTCCTTGATTGGACAATTATCAATTTATCACTATCAGGGATCAGCAGGATTTGGTATCGCCTTTGAAGTTTGATGTATCATTTCTATTTGACATCATATATATCAGTGTTTTCTTCATATTTATGTGCCAATGTGTTTAGTTCATGTTGTTATTGCTTTATATGTTTAGAAATCTGAAAAAAATGAATATATTATGCATTTTTTATGCTTGCCGATATTTGCCGATATTTTCGCCGATATTTCCGATAAGATATTTTCCGGACCCTCGCCGATATTTTCCCGATACCGATATTATCAACACTGCACTAAACCGTGCTGCAGACTAGCTAAACAGCCAGCGTGCTCTAAGCCAAAACGACTATCACAAATGCACATAACCGAATGATCAAAATGAGGGGGCTCCTCTCTCTTTTATAGCTTCTGCCTCTCTCAATCCCAATGCTCACCTTCTCCTGCGTGATTCCCCTTTTGCCACGTGTTGCTCCCCTCCTGCACAGTCCCTCCATGTGTCTGCGTGAGCTCCATTTCTGCGTCCCCCTTTTGGCCCCCTTGGCTCTCCCTTTAAGTCACAACGTTGTGCTACTAGGAAGTGACTTTTATTCTAAAAGTGAGTTATGTCCCCCTTTCTCACTTTTTTATTTACAAAATAACTGTGGAAGGCAAAATTTGGCAAAATCGAATATTCCAATTAGCTGGGGCTAATTAGGAATATTATAGTCTCCCCCGGAAAAATGTTGCTTGTCCTCAAGCAACTGAAGTGATGGATGATGTAAGATCTTCTTATTCTCCCAAGTGGCATCCTCATCCGGCAAATTCTTCCACCTCACCAAGAATTTCGGGACCGTCCTACTCCGTAGCTGCCTCTCCCTGGTACCAATGATAGCCTTTGGCTGCAATACCAAATGCCCCTCATCATCCATAGGTGGTAGCTCATCTGTCACTGTTACCTGCTGCCCCAATGCCTTTTTCAGGCATGATACATGAAAAATGTTATGAATCTTGCTGCCTTGGGGCAGCTCCAACTCATATGCAACCTGTCCAATCCTGCGTATCACCCTGTATGGCCCATAAAAGTGGGGCTTGAGCTTTTCATCCCCCTTCTACTTCAGTGACGACTGTCGGTATGGCTGTAATCATAGGTAGACCATGTCCCCCACCTCAAACTGCCTCTCTACCCGACCCTTGTCGGCATACAACTTCTGCTGGTTCTGCACTATAGCCATGTTATTCTTGAGAGCTCGGAGGATATCCTGACTCTCTTGGATCCAAATCTTGGCTCTAGGAGCCCTGCTGTCACCAAACATAACGTCAACAAAAGATAAAGGATGATACCCATATAAGGCATAGAATGGTGACATACCAATGGATATGTGATGTGAAGTATTGTAGCAATACTCCCCCAGATGCAGCCACTTCAGCCATGCTCGCTGATGCCCACTGACATAGTTACGCAAGTAGCCCTCCAGCCACTTGTTAACTATCTCTGTCTGCCCATCCGTCTGTGGGTGATAAATGGTACTTGGAGTCAACTCCGTCCCCACCAACCGGAAAAGCTCCTGCCAAAACCCGCCCATGAAACGGATGTCCCTGTCACTGACGATGGTCTTAGGAAGACCATGTAGCCTGAAGATCTCCTTGAAGAACAGCTCGGCCACCTGTGCTACTATGTAGTGTGCGGATATGGCAAAGAAATGCATGTACTTTGTTAGTCGGTCAACGACGACAAAGATACAATCCTTGCCCTGTACCGTGGGTAATCCTGTGATGAAGTCCATGGAAATGCTCTCCCATTTCCCCTCCGGAATGAGTAGCGGTTGCAATAAACCGCGGGATGGCTCATCTCTCCCTTGTTCCGT
Source organism: Pinus tabuliformis (assembly GCA_031772625.1). Taxonomy (NCBI): domain Eukaryota; kingdom Viridiplantae; phylum Streptophyta; class Pinopsida; order Pinales; family Pinaceae; genus Pinus; species Pinus tabuliformis. The sequence continues at coordinate 626,907,649 of CM062816.1, forward strand.
TGGCAAACATCGCACTCCCTAATATGCCAGAGTACGTCCTCCTTGAGGCCCTTCCAGGAGAACCTCTCTCTAATGGCCCTGTAGGTTTTGGTAAAACCCTGATAGCCTGCCAATGAGGAATCATGTGATGCCTGGAGTATCTTCTTCTTGAGCTGAGACCCCTCAGTCTAGAAGATCTGATCCCTGTAATAGATGATCTCATCGATCACCCTGAAACTGTCATCTGCCACCTGCCCATCCAGAATCTCACATGCAAACCTGTCCTTATAGTACGCTACTAAGAGTCGAGCCCTCCAGTCTGTATCTAAGCTCATAAGAGACAACGTGGCTGGTTTACGTGAAAGGGCATCTGCTACCACGTTGTTCTTACCCTTGACATACTCAATGTCAAAGTCATATGCTTGGATCTTACTGATCCATTTCTGCTGCCTCTCCTGCAACTGCTTCTCCTCCAAAAAGAACTTGAGGCTGTTGTGATCAGTCCTCACCCTAAACCTGTTCCCCACCAAATATTGGCGGTACTTAGCCAATGCATGCATGATGGCCAGCATCTCCTTGTCGTATATCGAATACAACCTTTCGTGTGGAAGGAGCTTCCGGCTCTCAAAGGCTATAGGGTGACCTCCCTGCATCAATACTACGCCAATCCCCTCTCCCGATGCATCACACTACAGAACAAATGGCTGCGTAAAATCTGGCAATGCAAGCACTGGGCAGCTGCTCATAACCTCCTTGAGCCTGTCAAAGGCTCGCTACGCTGTATCAGACCAACTGAATGCCCCCTTCCTCGTCAAATCTGTCAGGGGTGCAACAAGCTGTGAGAAACCTTTGACGAACTTCCGGTACTAAGTACAAATTCCAATGAATCCTCGAAGTTCCGTCATGTTTCTCGGCTCTGGCCAATCTCTGATGGCCCTAATCTTCTCCTCGTGGACCCTCACTCCATCCACTCCAATGATGTGTCCCAAGTATAACATCTCCATCAACCCGAACTCACATTTGGAGAGCTTGGCATAGAACTGTTGTTCCTCCAAGATGCGTAATACTGTCTCAATATGCTAGAGATGCTCCTCCACGTCCTATTGTAAATGATTACATCATCAAAGAACACCAATACAAACTTCCTTAAGTGACTATGGAAGATGTGATTCATGCAAGACTGGAATGTAGCTAGGGCATTGGTTAGCCCGAAGGGCATCACCAAAAACTCAAAGTGCCCATAGTGACATCTGAAGGCGGTCTTGGGAATGTCCTGCTCCCTCACGCGAATCTGTTGGTATCCTGATCTCAAATCAATCTTTGAGAAGAACCATGCTCCTCTCAACTCATCCATCAACTCATCGATCCTAGGTATGGGGTACCTGTTCTTCAGTGTCCTCTTGTTCAGGGCCCTGAAGTCAATGCACATCCTCAATGTATCGTCCTTCTTCTTCACCAACACCACAAAAGAAGCAAAAGGACTCGTGCTCAGTCAGATGTGCCCAAGAGCCAGCAACCCCTGAGTGGCCCGCTCTATCTCGTCCCGATAGGCCTTGGGATGGCTATAGGGGGTAGTAATGACTGCCTGTATGCCCTGCTCAAGCTCAATAGTGTGCTCAAAAACCCGGTCCGGTGGTTGACCCGGCAGAATCTCCCCAAATACTATGGCATACCGGTCAAGGATGGACTGTATCTCCGGTGCACTCCCTGGCCTATAGTCCCTGCCTCCTATGCACGTAGCTCTACTACCCACTCTATGTCTCCCTTCCGGAACACTGCCTCCATCCGATGAGACAAAACAATCTGAGGCGAATGCATATGCTGTCCCTGTATCTTCTCATGCCTCCCTGTCTTCTCGTCATCCCACTCCATCTCTAGGGTCTTCTAATCCATCATGACCTTCCCTAGAGTGATGAGCCATTGAACACCCAGTATCATGTCGGTGTTCGGAATATCGACCACGGAAGAGTGGTCAGTCAATGTGTAGGTGCCCATCGTCACTGAAAGCTCTGGAACATATCGAGCACACGTCATGGTCTGATCTCCTGAGACCAAGATTGAAAACCCATCGAAGCTCTCTGTCTGTATGCCTATCCGCTCAACCATCTGTGCATCGATCAAGTTGTGGGTTGCCCCACTATCAACCAAAACTGACACTCGCTGGCCACGTACCGTCCCTCGTACACATAGCGTCAGATACTTGGGAACTACTCGCAATGCGACTAGGGCCCCTCTGGTGGGTGCAAAAGATGCACCACCTGCTGCTGGCAGTGGAGGTGGCAAAGGTCCCTATCCATCATGGCTATCTCCTGCCTCCACACCATCCTCATCATCCTCTTCTCCACTGCTCTCGGAGAAAACCTCAATGAAATGTGCCTTGCTAGCGGCACATCTATGTCCTGGTGCCCATGGCTCCTGACATGTGAAGCACAACCGCTTCTTCTTCAACTCCCTCTTGACATCATCGTCAATATGCACTCATCCAGGATTCCCATTTGGAGGTGGAATCCTCACATCCTTCCCATTAGACTGGAAATTCTGTCTCTGTGGGTAAGGTGTCCGGGTCCTGGGTAAGATATCCTGTAGGTCCCGGGTCCTGCTGATAGCATCCTGAAGGGTGGTCGGTCTAGCGGATCTGACTAGACCCCGAAGTGGCTCTGCTAACCCCTCAAAATACATATAGATCCTTCGTGTCGTGGATAGATTTGGCACCATCACTGAGACCCTCAAGATATTTGCAATGTAGGTCTCTGGGCTCCCTGTCTGTCTGAGCCTTGTTAGCTCAACAAAATGCTGCTCTGGATCCCTCCGATCAAATCACTCCATCAATCTCCTGGTGAACTCGGCATATATCGTCACCATGGAGTGTCCTAGTGTAACCATCCCATGAAACCACCAATCTTGGGCCTCACCATCCAAATGCAATGTCGCCACCTTGATGGCCTCTGTCTCCGACATCTGGTTAAGCTGGAAACAAATGTCCAACTTCTCCACCCAAGACCTTGCCGAACTGTTTGATGAGCCATGAAACTTAGGCAAGTGGAATCTACTCGCTGCACGGTTGTGTCACCATCATGATAATGTCGGTACCCTCTGTGATGTTCGCAGGGTCTACTATCTTGCTGGAGCTTAACAAAATCACGAAATGAGAGGGCTTCCCTGAATTCCTGCCCATAGGCATGGTACTCTGCAAAATAATCACCCATGTGTCCAGGCTCTGCCTCCTGTTGGGCTACGGCCCCCGTGTCTGCTTCTAAGAAAGTGGGCATGGTAGAGCGTGTAGGGGCATGTGAGGCCACCTGCTGTGTAGTATCACGCTGCTCTGGCAAATGGTGGGATGCACCTGATCCCTCACCAACCTGGAAAACCCTTGGGCTCTCACGCTGTCTAGCATCTACTGCCGTGAATCTCAGCTCCATCACCTCAATCTGCCTCGACAGATCCTGCACTGATTTGAGGATCATATCCGCAAATCTCTTCTCGTCATCATTTGCCATTGGAGCCTCCTGCTTTGCGTCCACCACCGGCTCCCTTTGTTCTGCGTCCACCACAGGTTCCTCCTGTTTTGCGTCCACCACCAAAGCACAGTCTCCCTCTTCGTAGGTATTCTCCAACCTATGCCCAGCGTCTCTGTATCTCCAACCTCTGTAACAGATATAAGGTTTCTCCCCCGGTGTCATAGATTGCTAGCTGCACAGGATGAGCCAGATCTATGCTCTGATACCACTGTAATATCCCATATCAGGAATATACTGCGAGGGCATTTACCAGATATGTCGCCTCTAAAAAGAGGATGAGATCCGGAGGCTACCTGGCCCTTTCCAGACTCTCTCTAAGAGTATAATAGAAACACACAAGTGGTATAACAGCCAACAATGCTCACAGAGATACAAGTAACAATGATACTATATATATCAAATAAACAAATTCACAAGAAATGCAGAGAGAATGCTAAGCCATTTTATTATACTGAGTAATGAAATGAGTACAGGAGTTGATCAGGAAGATGGCACCTCTACTTGCACAAGGCAAGTGAAGAAATACACTCAAAATAGCAAAGGAATGGCCCCTCTCTAATCTGCGTCCAAGCTGCTGGGAAAACTGCTTCGCTGCTGCTGCTGTTAGAAATCAAACGAGCATTTGGGACTGTTCCCCTCAGGAAAATTTGAAACTCTGGAATCGGACTCTACTCAAGAAACCTAGAAAAATCCAGAAAGCTTTCCTGGAATGGCCGACCCCCGAAAATCACCCCCTTGGGGTTCTGCGCAGTTCCTCACTGCTCTGCGCTGCCACTGAATAGAACCCTCCGAAACTTGACCCAGAACTCTTCCAAATTCCTCCAATATGCAAGAGCAGATCTCTTGCTCAATCCCTCGGCTCAAATCCTCCACAAACCCTCAATCCAGACTGCTCCCAAAAAGAACTTCGTCCCTCTCCCAGTGCTGCGCAGTCCTCCAGAACACTGATAAAACCACTGTTGAAATGCTGAAGATACTGTTGCTAAAATGCCAACGAAAATACCTTGCCCAAGTAGGCACTCGAAGTCCCCCAGCGCTAAGGGTGAGATCTCCGAACGGAGACACTCAATGCACTAAACAGTGTTGCAGACTAGCTAAACAGCCAGCGTGCTCTAAGCCAAAACGACTATCACAAATGCACATAACCGAATGATCAAAATGAGGGGGCTCCTCTCTCTTTTATAGCTTCTGCCTCTCTCAATCCCAATTCTCACCTTCTCCTGTGTGATTCCCCTTTTGCCACATGTTCCTCAGCTCCTGCACAGTCCCTCCATGTGTCTGTGTGGGCTCCATTTTTGCATCCCCCTTTTGGCTCCCTTGGCTCTCCCTTTAAGTCACAATGTTGTGCTACTAGGAAGTGACTTTTATTCTAAAAGTGAGTTATGTCCCCCTTTCTCACTTTTTTATTTACAAAATAATTATAGAATGCAAAATTTTTCAAAATCGAATATTCCAATTAGGTGGGGCTAATTAGCAATATTACAGAGGAGGTGACACAGTTCCAGTGCAGAGCTTGGAGCATCCATCGCTGCCCAGCACTGGGGACAACATTTTTCATTTGTGGTTTGATCATCCAGTTGTTGGATTGCCGAAATATCTGTCTCCAGATAGAGGTACTTTTGCCAGGGTTATTCTCTGTTGGGTGAGCCGCATTTGTCACCCCAGTTGTATTCAATAATCTGCTTGATAATACAAACCCTCTATATGCTACACTTGTTTTCTCGCATTGGGTTTTTCCGGAGACGATTGTGTGATTGTCTCAGTTTATTTCAGTTCATGATCTTTATGTATGTGTAGGTTGCAATAGTGTTTTTCATCAATGTTTATGTAATTAAATAACTTGTTAATGCAAAGAACAAGTAGGAGATGTTAAACCAGTAATTGCAGTAGGGGTTTCTGATGTGTAGATTCAGAAATTTTCACATGGTATCAGAGCATTGAAAATCATAGGAAATGGAAGACACTAGCTGAGAAATCCAAAGAATTTGCTGCAGAGAAGCAATTGTCCCGAGTGACAACACTGTTTCAGAGGCATAGGAGCAACTGCAGGAGTTGGTAGGACATTGTTCCGATTTGAGGAGCTGGTGGGACACTATTTCCAATTGGATAGAACAGCGTCTATAGAGACAGAGCCGAAGTAGAGGGAGTCACTGCCTTGACATATTTCTGGCCAAAGAAATCTAGATCTGGGTTGTAGTAGCAAAGGAGGATTGGAGAGGAAGTGATTCGACAGTTGGCGGGAGGATTTCCATGAAGGAAATCACGACTCAGAGGGAGTCTAGAGGAGCTTGTTCCTTAGAGTGTTTCTTGTGCCAAATAAATCCAGATCCAAGTCTTGCTAGATTGACAACAGGAGAGGGAGAAGAGAACAGGTTCTATTTTTTAGCAGAGATGGCGATGAGTGGGTTGAGGGATTAGGACAGATTGGATGGAGCATCCAATTTTGTCATCGGGAAGGCCAGGATCCTGGCCATCCTCGAAAAAAATCGCATCAAGGACTATGCCTTGAAGGTAGTTGCTAAGGCGGTCGACGTTGATCCGTTGAAGAAGTACGAGGAGGACTAGGCTAAGGCCAAGTGCATGATCCTAGACGGGGTCAAAGAACATGTAGTACCACACATTGCTAAGAAGAATACAACAAGGGAGGCTAACAAACCTAGCCTTGTACTTATGTACGCTGCCATCTGCAGCATACTTGATCTTGTAGATCCATCTCGAACCTACAACTGATTTGTTCTCTGGTCTTGGTACAATTTCCCAGACATCATTTGTCATGATAAAACTGTACTCTTCTGCCATGGAATCCACCCAAACCTAGTCTTGTACGGCTTCTTGAAAATTAGAGGGTTCTTTGAGTTGAGCTACCAATGCTTGGTACCTGTCAGGTTGTCTATGATGCCTTTTCTTGGCTCTAGGAGCTTCGAAGAATTCCTCTGCGTCCCTTAGAGTTTGTCGTACTTCTCGGCTAGTTCTTCCACTGGTGGTGGGAGGTTCCATTTGTTCCTCTTCTTGTACCTGCTGTGACAATCCTGGATCCTCTTCTCTTAAGGAGATGCTAATACTGGTTACCGTGCTTAAACCAGATGCTTGTCTTCTTGCCAGATCTGATCCCTGTTGCTGGACTAAAGGAGGATCCTCATCCTGTTCTTCAAATGACATCTCACGGTATTTTTTGAAGGCTCTATCTTCCATGAACTTCGCATCCTGCCTTGCTACAATCTTTCTTCTGCTCAGAATGTAGATCTGAAACGCCTTTGAAGTCTCTTTGTAACCTACTAGATACCCAACTTTGACAGTCTGCTCTAACTTGCTCTGCTTCTCTTCTGGAATATATGGTAGTAAGCTACACTTTTGAATATCCGGAGGTGACTTACTTCTGGCTTCTTTCTCATCAAAACTCCCTCTGGTGTCTTCTTTCCTAAAGCCCTGTGAGGAGTCCTGTTCTGAATGTGTACAACCATGTTGCATGCTTCTGCCTATAAAAGCTTGGGTAGATTTTGATCATATAACATTGCCTTTGTTGCTCCAATAATAGTTCTGTTCTTCCTTTCTTTGACTCCATTTTGTTCTGGATTATAAGGTGTTGTCCATTCTCTTTTGATCCCTTCTCTTGCACAGAAATCAATGAAGTTCTTATTGTTGGGTGTGGAGCCTGATTATCTTCTTTATTCAAAGGCATCGCCGCATTGGACCCCAATTCATAATGGGGTGGCAATGCCACCCGTAATATTTGCACTACAGGGGGGTCCAGGGGGGGCGGCTACGACCTTTGGGAGCCCCCCCCCTGGTGGGCGATCAGGGGAAGCTAAAAATAGATGTAAAATTGCCTTGTAAAATGTTGTAATTTCGTAGTCAATCTGGGTCGTTCATTAGGTGGAGATCTAACGGTAGAAGTTAAGTTTAATTTAGGGTTTTTTTCCCTAGAAGGCAACCCCTCACTATATATGTGGAAATTGTATTGCCTCTATGTAGATCTGTATTCTGAGCGAGAAGAGAGAGGAGATTGAGCGATAGAGAAGAGGGAATTACAGCGGATCTTTTGTAGGTTGTATCTCTTCAGTTTGTCGGATAATATGAAGGACAAACTGTTTCTCTGTGGACATAGCCCAAATTGGGTGAACCACATATATTTGTGTCTGTATTGTTTTATGCGTTTTCTGTGTTTATATTTCTGCAATATTTTATGTGTTCAATTGCTCTATAATATCTAATTTTCTAACAACTGGTATCAAAGTCGAAGGTCTGTTTGGCTGATAAACTCGCAGGAGAGAAGGGTTCCTGGTTTGAGTGGGAGAAATGGCGGAAGATGGTAGGTTTAGGGTCGAAAAATTTAACGGCCAAAACTACCAGCTGTGGAAGATGCAGATGGAAGATTATCTGTATCAGAGAGATTTGTACCAACCATTGAGCGGAAAGGCAAAGAAGCCGACGAGTATGACAAACACAGAATCGGATATTCTCGATAGAAAGACACTTGGAACAATACAACTGTGCCTAGCGGTGTCGGTAGCATTTAATATTTCAAAGGAAACAACAGCAGAGGGTTTAATGTTGACATTGGCCAAACTATATGAAAATCCCTCGGCCTCAAATAAGGTATTTCTTATGCAACATTTATTTAATATGAAAATTTCAGAAGGTGGATCTTTATATAGGAATTTATAGGGTAAGTTCCTCAGACAGAACACCGAAGGACACCGCTCACAAATAGATCACAAATCAATACACCAGTGTTGTTGATGTGGTTAAAACCCTCTAAGAGGGAAACAGTTTACAGCCTGAGCCAATGCGGCCACTTCAGGCAATTTATTAATAAAAGAACGAAAATTTACATAAGCTTCTCTTAGGAAAGGTTACCCTACAAATGACCCTCCATGCTCTTTAAATAGAGATCATGAACCAATCGGGTGTTAAGCCACGGATCAAGTGTCGGTAATACCGAGGAGAGAATGAACCATCGGATCACTACATATCGTGACCGTCAAATTGTAAGTTACAAAAGTACATAATAAAGAAACACACTTTACCTAACTCTACATTAGACCAAGTTATACTTAGCTATTTCTTATGTGTCGAAATATCCTAACATCCCCCCTTAAGAACAACTTGGGATAGGATTGAAGGATGTACAAATATGACACAATAGGAGAAGGAAGGAGGCACTAGAGCCTATCCCCCCTTATTGACAACTTCCTGAATTCCAACCATAAATCGAAGTTTAGTAAACTTCACCTCTGTGAGAGCCTTTGTAAAGATGTCTGCAACTTGATCATTTGTTGAACAATATTGCACTTCAAGAACATGGTCGTGAATGAGCTTTCTGAATGAAGTGCATGTGAAGTTCAATGTGTTTGCTACGTTGATGTTGGACTGGATCTTTGCATAGTTGAATGGCACTTTGATTATCACACCAAAGTGTAGTCGGATGCTACTGCTGAAAGCCAAACTCTGATAGGATCTGTCGAAGCCACAAGGCTTCCTTACTAGCTTCTACGGCACCACGATACTCTGCTTCTGCTGAAGAAAGCGAAATGGCACTTTTTTTCTTGCAAGCCCATGTAATAGGTCCTGAACCAAGAGTGAACACATAACCTGCAGTAGACTTCTGATCATCAGGGTCACCGGCCCAATCAAAATCAGTGAAACCAACCAATAGAGTAGAGGCCTCTGCACTGTAATGAATCCCAAACTGAACTGTACCTCGAACATAACGAAGTATTCTTTTAGCTACTTTCTAATGACTTTCATGTGGGTTTTGCATAAACCGAGCAATAAGGCCAACAACAAAGGAAAGGTCAGGATGAGTATGGGTCAGATATAAAAGTTTTCCTACAAGTTGACGGTATAAGGTAGCATCAACTTCAGGGAAGTACAAGTGACTGAAAGTTTGGCTCCAGACTGAATGGGAGAAGGGGTTGGCTTACAGTCTTCCATGTGAAAATGGCATAGAAGATCACAGACATACTTGGACTAGGAAAGGGAAATACCTTCCTTGGATCGCAAGACTTGAAGACCAAGAAAATAATGCAAGTTTCCTAAGTCTGTCATTTCAAACTTCTTTTTAAGGCTGGACTTCACATGGTTTATAAGGTTGGGATCACTAGCAGTAAGGATAAGATCATCAACATAAAGAACAAGAATGATAAGAGACTTGCCCACTTGGTTGGTGTAGACAGTATTGTCAGAATGACACCTAGAATAGCTAGTTTCCAAAAGAAAGCTATCCATTTTGGCATACCAAGCCCAAGGAGCTTGCTTGAGACCATAAAGGGATTTTCTAAGCTGACATACAAGGCTAGAGTTTGTTTGTATAAAGCCAATAGGTTGTTCCATATAGATTTCTTCATGCAAGTCCCCATGCAAGAAGGCAGATTTAACATCCATCTGATGGACTTCCCATTTGAAAGAGGCAGCAAGGGAAAGATCGAGGCGGATAGAGTTCATTTTGGCAACAGGGGAGAAGATTTTAGTATAGTCAATGCCTTCAACTTGTGAAAAACCCTTAGCAACAAGACGAGCTTTATTTTTATCAAATTTTCCATCTGGTCCATACTTGGTTCTGTAAACCCATTTGCATCTAACAAGTTTTTGTCCCTTTGGTAGAGGAACAAGATCCCATGTATCGTTTGCCAATAATGAACGATATTCTTCATTCATAGCTGCGTCCCAATCTCGATGGCCTGAAGCTTCTACAAAGGTGTCAGGATCATAATTCGCTAAAGCTTGAGCCAGTAAAGAAGAGGCTCTATCAAACTGAGAACGTGTACGTCGTTGATCTGTAGGAATCACCGACAAGAGCGTCTGCTGCATCCCGAGTAGCATGGACCCATTTTGGAAGTTGACGAGCTGAAGGAGGATCCTGAGAAGGTGGGGGAGGATTGTCATCCTTGCTTTCATTATTTGAAGAAGAAATATTTTCAAAAGTAGAAGAGATAGAGAGAGGTGGCACATCTGTCGAACTAGGCTCGTAGGCCGATATATTTTCAGCAAACTTTACATCTCTTCTACTGATAACATTTTGGGACTTAAGTGGAATAAGTCTATATCCTTTGACATCTTCAGAATATCCAACAAAAATACATTTTTCACTTTTAGGTTCTAAATCTTTATGTTTCTCATCTGGAATATGGGCCCATGCTTCACTTCCAAAAACACGAAAGTGACTCACATCTAGTTTAATTGAGCTCCATGCTTCTTCTGGAGTAATATTCTTTAAAACCTTAGTAGGAGTGCGATTTATTATGTAATTTGCACAGTTAATTGCTTCTACCCAAAAATTAAGACTAAGTCCTTTAGATTGAAGCATAAAATTAGCCATTTCCTTTAAGGTGCGATTCTTCCTTTCAGCTACACCATTTTGTTGTGGAGTATATGGAACAATATGTTGCATTTGAATTCCATTCTCAGTGCAAAAGTTGATGAACTTATTGTTAACATATTCTCTGCCATTATTAGATCTTAGCTTAAGAATTTGATGTCCAGATTGTTTTTCAACAAAGGCCTTAAGGCCAAGAACATGTTAAATACTTCACTCTTGAGTTTTAAGAAGTATACCCAAGTGCGTCTGGAGAAATCATCAATGAAAGTTAAGAAATACTTGTAGCCAGAGAATGAAACCACTGGAAGTGGACCACATAAATCACTATGCACAAGTTGTAAAGGGGCTGAGGCATGCCAAGAGGCACGTTTTTCAAAACTATCCCGATGATGTTTTCTGAGTACACATCCGGAACAAACACCATCTCTGCAAGATACCATTAGAAGACCTGTCACCATATTTTCTTTACATAGATTCTGAAGGGAGCGATAGTTTAATTGACCAAATCGCTCATGCCAAAGTTTGCTCACTTCATCATTATGAGCAACAAATACCGAGGGAATATTTGATGACTCAAAGTTGTTAAACTTATACAACCTTGTAGAATCATCAGCAATGCCAGTAGCTAAAATCTATCTAGGATCTCTTAGGTCCTTAATTACAACATCATGAGGTGAAAATTCAATGATTTTACTTTCACCTTAATGAGTTATCTGATATACAGATAGAAGGTTGCAGAATAAGGTTGGAACACATAATACATCATTAAATTGACCATTGTCTATATGAACAGTTCTGGTCCCTACAACACTAAGAGATTTATCATCACCAACATATATATTTTTGGTGTTACAATCATTTAAAGAAGAAAACATGGCTTTGTTTTTGGCCATGTGATAAGAAGCTCCAGAATCAATGAGCCACTCATGAGAATTAAAAGAAGAAGATACATTTAGTGCATATCCAGACCAAGATGTTTGACAACCACATGTAGAAAGTGTTATTCCTGAAGATGAAGTTGAAGTTGAAGAGTGCTCCAAATGGATGTTATGCTTCTTCATTGCTGCTTCCAAGGCTTCCATCTTCTTAAAGCATTTGGATTCTAAGTGGCCATCTTGATTACAAAAGCAGCAATGTCGATCAGTCTTCTTCCCTTTGTTTTTATTTGCCTTATCATTTTGTTGAAATGATTTGTCATTTTGAGGCTGAAATTGCTTAGGACCCTTGTTTGGTTTAGGACCATTCCTTTTAGGATACGGCTTCTTAGGATTCTTTGAATTTGGTTGTTGCTGGGTGGCTAAGGCTTTCTTAGAAGAGTTTCCAAGATTAAGAAGACCAAGGTGTAAGAGTTTTTCTTGTTCTCTTATTAAAGAATCACAAAAGGAATCAAAGGAAGGGGACTTGTAGTCTTGTCCTTGAGAAATGAAGGCTTCTCTTGTAGAATGGAAGGTGGAAACAAACACAGAGTAGGTTGGTCCCAACTTAGTAAGAATGGAATAGATAAGGTTACCATCTTCTTTCTTAACCTTAACACCTTCCAAGAGAAGTCTAAGGGTCTTGAACTTGGATAGAAAATCTTCAATGGAAGAAAAATTATTGGGGTCCAATGTAAGCAACTCATTTTCGAGTTGATGGGCTCTAAGTTCATTTTTAATTCCAAAAACTTTAGTGATCTGTTTCATTGCTTCATCAGGAGTATCAAGTTCTGCGATATGGAATCTAAGGTCTAGAGAAATAGACATCCCTATCAACCCACGTGCTTGATCTTGCCTATTTTCCCATTTGGCTGCCTTATCTTCATCTTTTGGTTTGGTTTCTTGGCCTGAGGCTATTCTGTAAAGACCTTTACTTCTAAGTAAATCCACAATGTAGTATCACCATTAGAAGTAGTTGGTGCTGTCAAGAATAACTTGGAATGGATGATAAAGGGAATTACTCCCCTAGGGCTTTTTGGGTTGAAACCCTAGCAGACTGAAAGTTATCTATTCAAAGAAACATGCATTCATACAGCCATTATGCTATTATAAGCAAATTCTATGATAAGGGTATGTACCTTTGGTCCTACGTTTGAGAAGGTCTTTAGGGTCCAAACCCTTCTTGGAGTTCCCTTCTTCTCTTTTGTCCTGCAAAACAACCAATTCAAAGAACACAGCAGTACATGGACAAAAACTTATAAAGAAACCATCTTCATGTTATAAAGAAAGGTAGTTAGTTATGAAATCCAAACAACCTTTTATATATGAATTCTAAACATGAATATCATTAACATAAAGAAGATTCGTTTCGGGAACCAAGACACGTGTTTCTTTTATTATAGACAAATAAAGTACATAAAAAGGAATATTTTCACCTGAGTCACCTTCAACAGGCTCCAAGCAAAGATTCCTTCCGGATCCGTTCCAGCCTCAAGCCTCTAACAAACTCCTTCCATGACTCTCTCCATGATGTCATAAATGGTGGATGAACATCAACACACAAGGAAACAAAGGTTTCCTGTACAAAATGGGGGAAGTGCAGAAGGCACAAGGGACTTCAGACCTGGTCAAGGGAAAAATCTCAGCATAATAACCTTTCTCTCTCTTCTCTCCTCCTTAGGCCTTCCCTTTGAGGTCTTTTTATACCATCTCCAAAGTAGTTTTTTAGTTAGGAGTTGGTTGGGAACAGTTGGGCCACGGGCACTAACAGGTGATCAGCAGGTAAAACCCGCGATCTCCGCCCGAAAATAAGGAGTGTTATATATTTTTTTTTTGTGTTTTAATACATATACGCGGGTTGGCTATACACATACCCGCGTATACACGCGTTTAACTCAGGGCAATGTCGCGTATAAGGGATAAAACACTGTTTTTTTTAATTTTAGGACTAGGCCTGGAAGGAGGGGTTGCCCTAGGCCATGAGTACAGCATCACAAACCATAAGAGTGAGATTTGGAGCTATAACAGATGCCCCCTAATATATGAGGTCAGAAGGGGTACATGATGGCCGAAATATATTATGCGGGTACATGGAAAGGAAGTCTGTCAAAAACCGAGGAGGACTTCACCAGAATTCAACCTGCCAAGCCACCAAAGGAGATCAGAAAGAAACACTATCTGAGGCGGGCATACCCATGCTCAGAAAAAGTAAGCATGTCCGCATATCAAGTACAAGCGAATCCACTAAGTATACAAGTATAAATGACTGAAAGATACATAGTGGATCATCTGATCATAATGAACAATTACATGTCTAAATATCACATATAAGACTGTCAATGATGTTGAAAGATGCAACGGATCACTGATATGAAAGACTGATCCCCAAAAGGTACCAACTGAACATGATGGAATAGGATGGTACTACACTGCAAACTCAGGTGCCAGCATATAGAATGTCGCCATGACTAAATGCAACATATAAAGTGGAGTGGTATCAACTAGTAGCAACAGGAGCAACTGTCAAGTGAACCAATGAATGCTGATACAACCTGAGGTCTTCACCGACCGCCGTGGTACATTTCTACACCATGGGAATAAATGATCTGAAGTCGACCATGTGAGAAATCGTTTGATTACCGGTCATTGATGTATACCGTTAACAAACGCAAGACTACTCACCGATAATGATAATGAGCGTCAAGGTACCCAGTACAATCTAACAAGTGTGAATAGATGAGCTGGAGTCGAACACCTGTAAGAATCTATCGATCAGGAGACAATGATGGTTTCCCACTGTCGATAGCGAAGGATCTGCCACTAATGACTGCAAACCCCAAGGTACTGCCAAATGGACTCTAGATCTTTGCCCCAGAGCAATGAGTCAGAGTCGATAGGGAAAGATCCGCTAGAAGGAAGGCATTAAGGCATCCTTCATCAATCTAGCGCGAGTGTAACCCGTAGGCCAATAATGTGGAAGGAATCGGATGAAAAAGATGTAGTAACCCAACCGAAGTACATTTCCGGCGTACACAAGATGTGGCTAGCGCACGGCAGAAACCCTCTGAACCAACCAATAATGAAAGCTAACACAGAGGCGAGGTATCCACCAATAGGGTCAGATGGAAACCAAGGTACTGCACGAATCCCAATGTGTGATAATGTAAGCTGATGTCGAACACAAGGGAAACCACTCAGTCAAAGACCCATGATACTGATCGATGTTGAGCACAAGGTAACCTATCAATAATGAAAATAGGGCCAGGGTGCAGCTCTAGGCCTGTCCTCAGAGCAAGATGTCGTCGTCGATAAGGACAAGACCCGCTAGCAAGAAGTCAATGGGGACCTTCTCAAACCGGCACGAGTAAAGGACCAATATAACTGATGTGATGATAGACATGACACTAACAACCAGGGATGGCCGACTGAAAAATGAGTCAAGAGACACCGCAGAGGGGCCGACTCAGGCTAACTTCCCTTGAACAAAGGCACGACTCAATGTGACTATGTGGCAGCATATGATGACTCTGTATAAGTTCGCCATGCAGGAGGCACGAACGAACCCTCCATATGATTGGAAGAGATAACCAATCGGTGGAGAACTGACTCAATAACAAGGTTATGGCGTACCTAAGTCAAACTAAATCCCACCCATACGGAGGAGACTTTGTTTTAAGTGCTTTGTTCAAGGGCAACACGACTGACTCTAGCTGCCAACAATAAATGGAAATAATGTCCCGTTCCCGCTCTTTTTGGAATATTTAATTTTTTTGTCTTTTTCTGTTAAGCCGGAAAAAGAATAAAAGAATGCTATGGTACAGTGGAAAGAACGAGTGTCGGTGAAACAGATGATCTAGTTCCTGGGAAAGGAACGTTCCTATGCTCAATGCAGGGAGGTGAAAACTGGTCAGTGACACTCAAAGGTATGTTCCTTCCACGGGTCAAGGTGTGTCAAGCTGCAGAAGTCAAGGGTATGCAAGGTTGATTTTGCAGATGTCATGGTCAAAAGTTGGCTTAAACACGAGTCCAAGTGAAGCCGGCTCTAGACCAAAAGGTGTAAGTGGTCAATATGCAATGTAGTAGTACAACTCAACACAAAGGAGTCTCTAGGGTATATGGCCAGAACAAAACGGAGAAGCTAAGAGGAATGAGTCTTCAACACATAAGTCATGGCGGGACTACAGAGGACTCCCGAGCCTACCCAAAACGGAGCAGCATGGGCAACAAATGTCAGTGAGGTGCTAACTAGGATGCCCATGTAAAGGATGGCTCTACCATCGTGTCATGATTTAAAGAATCGGCGAGTGAAGATGGTTTACGAACCACAACACGATGGGATCGACCCTATGGCAGATGTATCGGTCAAATGGAGGCTAGTATGCATAATGCAATGGAAAAATGGTGTCCCTAACCTATATGCCAGTGAGAACACGATACCTGTCATGACGGGTCAGCAATCATGGAACCGACTCGAAACTGAAAAAACGTCCAAAATGTCCTGAAAAACAGACCAATCTCGACATTCCAAGCTCCCAAGTTAAAAGTCACATGAGGCCAAACAAAATAAAATTTTGAAAAATTTTTGCATTTTCAAAACTTATAAAAAGCATTTTGGACTCACCATTTTTACCATTTGAGTTTGAGAGCAAAGGATTTGGAGCAAAAGGAGCAAACTTCCCACAGCCAGATTCAACCGTTCAAATTCGTCGAAAACCTCCAGGTAACTCTTATACTTAGCTTGTAATTGATTGTGACAGGTTTTATGATTTTTGGTTGATGTTTCACCGTTGAACTTTTGTCCAAAATTTCCTCGCGGCGTATACGCGGGTTGGTAATAACGAACCTGCGTAGACGCGGGCCCTATACGCGACTGTGTGCACAGGAACCCGCGTATACGCCGTGAACCATTTTTTAAACAAAAACTAACGGTTTTGAATCGATTTTTTCTCAGGATGCCTGTCACGTGGCGTGAAAGAGAGCACGCAGCAGTAGACAATGAAGTTATGAACAGTCCAGAAGCATTAGATTCCCTACGGGGATGCGGTTTGCTTAAATTTTTCAAATTGCCAAATATGAAAGCGAACACGCGTCTGCTTGAGATGCTCATTGGTTATTGGGATGTCGATGAGGAAGCTTTTATGATCGATCAGATGCCGCTCAGGGTAGAAGTGGAGGATATCTATTTTATCACGGGCCTATCCCGAAGGGGAGAGGTAGTACAGTCCCGGGGCAGGACACGAAGTGCCCTCTCGATAGAGGACTATGTACAGATATACTGCCCGGGACATCCCAAGAAGGTTGGGAGCCAGATTTCCATCACACATGTGGCGAGTTTATCACTTAGGATAATCCTGTTTACCATGGCTCGGGTGAACGGATCATCCTCTCTGCATCAGGCGTCACGGCAAAACATGAGCGTGGCAGTTGACTGTCTCACTACTGTGTTTGACTGGTGTACTCCTCTTCTGGCCAACATGAAGAGCCAGCTCACTTCTATCAGGAGGGGTCAGACTAAAAACTTTGGATATGGGAGCATCTTGTGTACTTTCTTTTTCGAGAAGGTTCCCGCACTCCGCCCCAGGGTAGCAGTTTCCATCAGCACCCCACGCGATCCACGCATGGGTTGGTGGGCTGATCTGATGAAACGTCTGGGGGTGGGGAGGTCCCAAGGACTGCCTTCGACGATGACTTCTTCACCTGGTCGGATCAGCAGATCATCGCCGTGGATGACTACCCCTATGCTGGGCTGGATTTCCGAGGAGATCTTGATCTAGCGTTACCACCGAATGCAGCATGGGGCGAGATTGGTAAGATTTTTTGATTTTATGATTTTTTGGATTTTTCAAATATAATGATGAATTTTGAAAAATATTTTTGATGAGATTCAAATGGCTGATATGATGATCATGTTCCAGACATCGGGCCGGTACGACCAGATGGATTCCCGCGGCATGGATGGCGCGGCCGAGGAGCCGAAGAGGCAGTTGCTGATACAGAACGGACTTTGAACAACGTCCAGCGACACTTGGCGAGATTGAGCTGCCGAGTACCGATGGCCGTCATAGAGGACCTTCCTGAGGATATGCAGCGTCATGTGGTTGGCATGCCACGTGACTGGGTTCGCATTTTTCGGCGTGTGGCCAATGCTATAGTAATATACTTAGACGCTCATCCTGAGCTGAGGCATTAGATATGGCGGACATGATTATGGGCATTTGAGTCCCAATTTTGTACATTTTTTGGACACACATATGTACACTCGAGACGTTTTACGATATATATATACAGTTTGACTTTTTGATGCTTGATTTTATTGTGATGAATGATTGATATGCCAGTCTAATGCTTGATTAGCGATAGAATCAGCTAACCAATTATGAGATCTTGGAATATGCAAATAATTAATATAAGTAAATGATCTTTGCAACAACCTCACCCTTAAATATTGGCGATATAAAGATGGATCCCGTACCTGATAAATGTTATTTAATTGAGACACTATCAATTGAGAATCAAGATATACTACCAACGAGTCGATCCCATGAGAGATTGCCTCGGTTAATAAATTAATAACAGTAGTATACTCGGCCATATTGTTTGAAGCAGGACCGATGCACACGCCTCTTGATGCCATCAATTGACCAGTTGGATAATAGAGTACCCAAGCTGTGGAAGCAAGATTTCGAGTGTGCCGACTAGCACCATCGGCGAACCCAAAATAGACCAAATCATCCATCAACACCTGCCACAGCAGACCAAAAAGTGCTGATATCAGGAAACTCTCGATGATATATGTACAAATATACATAAAATACAAAGAAGCCATTGCTTGGCCGAAACTAAGCAAAGTACTTCTTTAGGTAGAGCCCGTTTCGGGGCTCCGCCAGCTTGTTTCCCTTAAAGTCGATTAACTCATACGACCCTTTTTCTAAAACTCGTTTAATAATGAAAGGACCGTACCACATAGGCTTAAATTTGCCTGCCCCCAAAGCATCCTTATCTTGGTCATAGACTAGGACAAGGTCACCTTCAGAAAAGACTCGAGGACGGACAGACTTATCATACTGCGTTTTAACCCTTTTCTTATGGGCCTCATTCATCGTGGCGGCATCTCGACGCTGCTCATCGAGATGCTCCAAGTGAACTAGGCGCTCTTCGAGACTCGAAGTCTCAGGAAGAAGCTCAACAGCCAACTTAAGAGATGGAATTTCACATTCAACCGGAAAGATAGATTCCATCCCATAAACCAACTGAAAAGGAGTAAAACCAGTAGCCGTTTTGACAGAGGTTCGGTATGCCCAAAGAGCCGAATACAACATAATGTGCCAATTGGACCTATTTTTATCGATTGTCCGTTGGAGTATCGTCTTAAGAGTTTTATTGACTGCCTCGACCTGTCCATTGGCCTGAGGATAATAAGGGGACGAATGCTCCTGGCGGAAACCTAATTTAAGAGCCAATTCGGACATCAATTGATTCTAGAAATGACTGCCATGGTCAGTGACAATCTCTCTTGGGATACCGAATCTTGAGATAACCTGATTGAAAAGAAACAAACCTGCCGTGTCACTATCGTTCTTATAAGTAGGCATGGCCTCATCCCACTTCGTAAAGTAGTCTACAGCCACGATAATGTACTTGTGATTCGCCGCTGAAGGCGGATTACAAGTTGTAAAATCAATACCCCACTTGGTAAAGGGACTGACAGCGACAACGGGAAAAAGGGGAGCTGGATGCGCGCGCATCTTCCGAGTAAAAATTTGACACGGGTGACAGCGTTTGACCGCTTCCACACAGTCCTTAAAGAGTGAAGGCCAAAAATAGCCGGCACGTAAGATGCGCTGGGCTGTAGCAAGCCCTGATAGATGACCGCCACAAGCTCCACTGTGGCAATCATTGAGCACAGACTCTGCTTCCTCTAAGGTTAAACAGCACCGAAGGATTGAATCAACCCCTCGACGGTATAATGTGTCACCAATGATAACATAGTTTTTAGCCAGGTGACGTAATTTTCGACGTTCATCCTTGGAGAAAGTAGAGGGAAAGTTCGAAGTCTGGAGATAGACAATGATATCTCCATACCAAGGGCCGAGTGAAGAGATGAGGAATAAATGTTCGTCGGGAAAACTTTCCTCATAAACAGTATCCTCTCCACAAGGAAGCTCAGAAATTAGCTCTGCGAAAACCATGGATTTCTTAGACTTGGCTGACAAGAACTCGAGATCGAATTCTTGCAAAATGACTATCCATCTATTATATTTGCCCCCAATCACTCGCCTACTGAGGACAAATTGAAATGGATTGACCGCCGCTAAGACAAAAGTTTTGTGTAGCAGGATATAATGACGGAGCCTCTGGACAGTGTGAACAGCTGCCAAGGCCAACTTCTCAACCGGAGAATAGTGAAGTTCAGGACCTATTAAGCCTCAGCTCAAATAATAAATCACGTGCTCGGCGAGAGCATCGTCTTCCTGAACGAGAACCATACCAATGGTTGATTCTGCTGCAGCGAGATATAAAAGGAAGTCTCTACCATAATCCGGTGGACTCAAAAGCGGGGCAGAGACTAATGCCTTTTTCAAAGCATCAAACGACCGCTGCGCAAAGTCATCCCACACAAATGGAACTCCTTTCCGTAGCAAACGCATAAACCCTTTAGTGATCTCGGCATAGTTTGCTATAAACCGTCTTAAGAAATTAGCCTTCCCTTGAAGACTTTGAAGTTGTCGAATTGAGGACAGGGGAGGCAACTGAATTATTGCCTCAACCTTGAAGGGATCAACCCGAATCCCTTCATTAGACACAATGAACCCTAACAACCGACCGGACGTAACCGCGAAAACGCACTTGTTGGGATTCAACCGGATTTTATAAAAATGACATCGTTCAAAAACCAATCGAAGATGACTAGGATGATCAGTTCTCTTTCGAGAACGAGCAGCGAGATCATCCAAGTATGCCTCAATGACATGTTTGATGTCGTGGAAAGCATATGACATGGCCCGCTGAAAAGTGGCTCCAACATTTTTAAGACCAAAAGGCATCTTTTTATATGCAAAGGTACCCCAGGGACATATAAAAGCTGTCTTATGTTGATCTTCAGGACGGATAGAGATTTGATTATAACCTATAAAACCATCCATGAAGGAAAAAATTTCATTACCCGCACACTCGTCGATAATCTGATCAATGAATGGCGTGGGGTAATTATCTTTCGGACAAGCCTTGTTTAGGTCCCTAAAATCGATGCATACTCGGATTATTCCTTGCTTTTTGTCCACAGGGACTGGATTAGAAACCCAATCAGTAAGAGGAACAGGGTATATAAAACCCGCCTTTAGCAGCTTCTCAACCTCAGCTTTGATAGCTGCTGCTTTCTTAGGGTTAACCAGCCGAAGCCTTTGACGAACTGGTTTCGCGTTTTCATACGTCTTGATCTCATGTTGAATTATAGAAGGATCAATGCCAGGCATTTCTTCATAAGACCAAGCAAATACATCACGATATTCCTTGAACAGGTCGGTGTAGATTTGAATTTCTTCAGGGGAACACTCAATTCCGATGAAGATATTCTCGATGACGCTAGGGTCCCTAGAGATGTTTATAGGTATCGTTTTTGAAATTACCGACATATTACCTTCAGCACGAATGTGTGCTGGAGCCAAAGGGTTTGACACCGTACAAACATCACTAGTGAGGAGCTCGGAGAATCTAGATTCTACTTCCTGCAATGGAGGAAGAAAGTATGAACGATGGTGTAAGTCTTCCCAAGGTCGATCTATACCCATCATTACTTCGAGGATTGCTTCTTCAGAAGGTAAAACCGAATCTAAGCAGTCCAAGGCAGAGGTAGAATCAAGGCTCCAAGCCGGGGCCACATGACCATCTAACTCCTCTTCGAAAAAAGGAGTAGAATGTTTGTCTGCAGAGTCTACGATAGACTGATATCTAAGCTCAGCTGCAGATATAGGGAATGCCATTCCATTTACTTGTCCTTCAACTAATGTGGTCATAGGTGAAGGCAAGGTCCAAGGGTCTGAAAAATAACGAGTTCGAAAGAACTCTTCTCGAGGAGACTCCTTTGATGATGAAATAGCATTGATTTTAACGAAAGGAGAGGGAAGATCAAATGTACCCATCAATGAGGAATACATCCCTACTCCTAAATTCTCAGTTGGCGGGCGAGGGTTATCCACTAAAGGGACAGTAGAGTCAGAGCTTGCTTGAGGATCGACTGGACAATAGTACAATTGATCAACCTTAACGATTTTCCCCTCATGAGGAAAGCAAATGACACGAAACAGAGTCGAAACAACGACATCCATCTCGTATACCCAGTTCCTTCCTAATAGGAGATTATAGTCTAGGTTAGCATCTACAACTTCTACTTCAATATTCACGACCTTTCCCCCAACACATATAGGAAAGGTCGGGATAATCCCATGCGGCTTATGAGAATGACCATCAAATGCAGTCAAAATCGTGGGTGAAGGAACAGCCGAAGGTGATCCAATAGCCTTCCAGCATGACATCGACATGACGCATGTGGAAGCTCCTTCATCTATCACGGTGCGAAAAATATTGATTTTTCGGTATGTAGACTTTATTTGGAAAGCCATATGATGAGGGAGTCGCTTTTTGACATTTAACATGTCAAAAGTGAGCACTAAAGAGTTAGCTGGATCGACTGCTCCAATCGCGGAGAGTAAAGCACTTCTCTGAGCCGGACATGACTGGAGAACCTCTAAAGCGGGCATGGCGCACGGACTCTGATCCAGATCCTCCACAATGGAGTAATTCTGGGCGGCCCTAGCATTACGATTAATCGTCGCGCGTTTAGCGGAACCTTTCGGTATCCGTGGTATAGTCTCAACAGGGGGTCGCTCAATATGAAGGTCAGTACTTCCGGGAACAGTCTTGTCCTTGGAAGTTTCGGTTTCACCATAATCACATGACCGAGTAGCCACATGGACATTAGAACCCATCATGAAAACATTTGACGATTTTTCCCCTTCCTGGTTGCCCCCAGCGGAGGTTCCAGGGTTTGAACTCGCGCCAGCAAGAAGTTGCTGCCCTCGGGGAAACGGGTTGGTTAACACAGCTTGAGAACTAGAATTCCCTTGCTGTCCTAACAAGCGCTGAGCGTCTTCAATCTTAGGGCAGAGATGAGTTAGATGGTCTCCACTGCACAATTTGCATGGAAACTTGACTTTCTTTCTCGACTCATTTCTACCACCACCAGCGTTGTTGTCGGATTTATTTGCATCAGGCTTCCCATCCTGGTTCTTTTTCTTACCTCGTCATTTCTTTTTCCCATTGGAATTTTGATTTCCTTTGGGGTTATCAGATTGGACGACATTTATTGAAGAAGTTTGGGAAGCGGGGGATTAGACAATGTGACTTGGTTGTTAGAAGCTGCTTGCAAGGACAACTGCTGCAATTGATTCAACAAGTTCACTGTAGTTGTGTCTACTGACCCAACGATACCATCCGCGTGCGGACCTGGCTTCGACTTAGCTACGTCAACCGTAGATCCAGGAGCATCTGGCAAGTATTTCTGTAGGATCCCAGACTAAGAGTAGATCAATTTTAATTGTTGGGCCCTAAAAATGGATTGCTCCTCAGAATAGACTCCAGACATGGAGACATCCTTGGAGATCTCGGGTTGTAAAGACTTCAAAAACCACTCGAGACGGTACTCCGGAGGGATTTCGACTTTAATGAGCCTCTTTCTCCATCTCCATTCCTGAATATGGTCAAAAATGTGGGTTGCCTTATCCTGACGAAAGGTGGCCAGAAGTTCAGTTCCGGCATCATAGCGGACAGGCAACTGAAAATGATTTAAGAAAATATTGGCTAAGTCAGCGAACGATGTAAAGCTGCCCCCTGGCAACTCTATATACCATTTGGCCGCATTACCAGTCAAGGTGCGTTGAAAGAGTCTCAACCTAATCGAGTCATCGATAAGGGAGTTAGATGAGCACCACAAATGGAATGTGGTTACATGGTCGCCTGGGTCCTCACCACTCTTCCCTTCGAATTTTGGAATGTCCGAAGGGAGTTTGGTTGGGACCGGAGGCCAGGCCGGATTGTACTTGATTGGGTCATTTGTTAACTTAGTGAGATCTGGCAAGTTTAACGTTGCCAGAAACGGAAGCATAGGAGGACCTTGGGGATTCCACCCAGACTGAGCAGAACTCCCAAAGTTGTGAAAAGATTGTCCTGGAATTTGAGAGGCACCAGGCTGCCCGAAGTAACCAGTAGAACCGGCTGAACCAAAAGGCAAGCCTTGTGATCCAGCAAAATTCAGAGTTTGACCAACTCCGGCCGTATAACCTCCATAACCATCAAAGTTTCCTCCTAAAGGATTGTAAGGAGTTGATAACCCCTGATACGGATTCCAAACCGAAGCTAAAGGAGGAATAGTTTGAAACGAACTAACCATGGAGTACAGCCTATTCCCTTGTTGGCCGATAAACGGATTCCCAATGCCCGCGCTACTAACCCCAGGGTTATTCCAACCTTGGAAAGGATTGCTTCTTTGTCCCACAGAAGAAAAAGGCATGGATCCTACCGTCGGGTTGGAATGTGGTATATGACCACTTCCAAAAGGAAAACCCTGGAATGAAGCCGATCCGCCCATCATGGACGTAGCGACACTAAACAGAACCAATGGAATACCCTGTGAGTGGGTGCCAAATGGGAAGAATCCAGTTACCAGTACCAAAAGCATTGGTTTGGGGATTTCCACTCGTGGACGGAATGGAGGTAGACCCAACTAAAGATGTGCTAGCAAAAGATCCAAACAAGGGAGCAGAGGAGATGGAAATGGTTCCTCCCCCTTGCACCGATGTTGGGGTTTTATTTACACATCGTGACTGCCAAGGACATGTGGGATGCCTTGGCTACGTTATATCAGGGATCTTTCGAGCAATGAAATATGTAGCTAACAAATAGGCTACTCAAAGTTGTTGCCCTAAGGATAACCATGTTAAAATTCCTATACTTAAGGAACCCCTACTACAACTGTAATATTCCTAATTAGCCCTAGCTAATTGGAATATTCGATTTTGCCAAATTTTGCCTTCTATAGATATTTTTGTAAATAAAAAAGTGAGAAAGGGGGACATAACTCACTTTTAGAATAAAAGTCACTTCCTAGTAGCACAACATTGTGACTTAAAGGGAGAGCCAAGGGGGCCAAAAGGGGGACGCAGAAATGGAGCCCACGCAGACACATGGAGGGACTGCATAGGAGGGGAGGAACACGTGGCAAAAGGGGAATCACACAAGAGAAGGTGAGCATTGGGATTGAGAGAGGCAGAAGCTATAAAAGAGAGAGGAGCCCCCTCATTTTGATCATTTAGTTATGAGCATTTGTGATAGTCATTTCGACTTAGAGCACACTTGCTGTTTAGCTAGTCTACAACACTGTTTAGTGCATTGAGTGTCTCCATTCAGAGATCTCACCCTTAGCCTCGGGGGATTTCAAGTGCCTGCTCAGGAAAGGTATTTCCATTGGCATTTCAGGAGTAGATACATCAGCATTTCAACAGCAGTTTTATCAGCCTTTTGGAGGATTGCGCAACACTGAGGGAGGCATGCAGTTCTGGAGGACTATGCAGCACTGAGAGAGGGACGCAGTTCTGGTGGAGGGTTTGATTTGTGCTGAGAGATAGAGCAAGGGATCAGCCCTTGTATCTGGAGAGTTTTGGCAGGGGTTTCGGGCATATTTCTGGAGGGTTTCATTCAGTGGCAACGCAGAGCACTGAGAGACTATGCAGAACCCCAAGGGGGTGATTTTCGGGGGTCGGCCATTCCAGAAATGCTTTCTGGGTTTTTCTGGGTTTCTTGAGTAGAGTTCGATTCCAAAGTTTCACCCTTTTTTAAGGAGGGGAGCAGCCCCAAATCCTCATTTGATTTCTAGTTGCAGCAACATAGCAGTTTCCCAGCAGCTTGGACACAGATCAGAGAGGGGCCATTCCGTCGCTATTCTCAGTGTATTTCTTCACTTGACTAGTTCAAGTAGAGGTGCCATCTTCCTGATCACCTCCTGTACTCATTTTATTACTCAGTTTGATAAAATGGCTTAGCATTCTCTCTGCATTTCTTGTGTATCTGCTTATGGTTTATTTGATATATATCGTATCATTGTTATTTGTACCTCTTTGAGCATTCTCGGCTATTATACCACTTGTGTGTTTCTATTATACTCTTAGACAGAGTCTGGAAAGGGCCAAGTAGCCTCCGGATCTCGTCCTCTCTTTAAAGGCGACATATCTAGTAAATGCCCTCCCAATCCATCTCTGGTTGGAGTTTGCTTGTGTTTGGGGTATATTCCTGATAAGGGATATTACAGTGGTATCAGAGCATAGATTTGGCTCAGCCTGTGGAGCTAGCAATCTATGACACCGAGGGAGAAACCCTATATCTGTTACAGAGGTCGAAGATACAGAGACATTGGGCATAGGTTGACCGTTGGAGAATACCTACGGAGAGGGACACTGTGTTCCGGTGGTGGACGCAGAACAGGGGAAGCCTGTGGTGGACACAGAACAGAGGGAGCAGGTGGTGGACGCAGAGCAGGAGGCTCCAATGGCAGAAGATGACGGGAAGAGATTTGCGGATATGCTCCTCAAATCAGCGCAGGATCTGTCGAGGCAGATTGAGGTGATGGGGCAGAGATTCATGGCAGTAGAGGCCAGACAGCATGAGAGCCCACGGGTTTTCCAAGTTGGTGAGGGATCGGGTGCATCCCACCATTTGCCAGAGCGGCGTGATATTGCGCAGCAGGTGGCCGCACATGCCCCTACACGCTCTACCATGCCCACTTTCTTACGAGCAGACACAGGGGCCATAGCCCAACAGGAGGCAGAGCCTGGACACATGGGTGATTATTTTGCAGAGTACCAGGCCTATGTGCAGGAGTTCAGGGAAGCCCTCTCATTCCGTGATTTTGTTCAGCTCCAGTGGGATAGTAGACCCGCGACCATCATAGAAGGTATCGACATTATCATGATGGTGACACCCACCATGCAGCAAGTAGATTCCACTTGCCTACATTTGATGGCTCATCAAACAGTTCGGCAAAGTCTTGAGTGGAGAAGCTGGACATTTATTTCTAGCTTAATCAGATGTCGGAGACAGAGGCCATCAAGGTGGCAACATTGCATTTGGATGGTGAGGCCCAGGATTGGTGGTTTCATGGGATGGTTACACTAGGACACTCCATGGTGATGACATATGCCGAGTTCACCAGGAGATTGATGGAGCGATTTGATCAGAGGGATCCAGAGCAGCGTTTTGTTGAGCTGACGAGGCTCAAACAGACAGGGAGCCGGGAGACCTACATCGCAAATTTCTTGAGGGTCTCAGTGATGGTGCCAGAACTATCCACGGCACGGAGGATCTATATGTATGTTGAGGGGTTAGCAGAGCCACTTCGGGGTCTAGTCAGATCCGCTAGACCGACCACCCTTCAGGATGCTATCAGCAGGACCCGGGACCTACAGGATGTCTTACCCAAGACCTAGACACCTTACCCCTAGAGACAGACTTTCCAGTCTAAGGGGAAGGATGCGAGGATTCCACCTCCGAAGGGGAATCCAGGACGAGTGCAAATTAACAATGATGTCAAGAGGGAGCTGAAGAAGAAGCAGTTATGCTTCACATGTCAGGAGCCATGGACACCAGGACATAGATGTGTTGCTGGAATGGCATATTTCATTGAGGTTTTCTCCGAGAGCAGTGGAGAAGAGGATGACAAGGATGGTGTGGAGGCAAGAGATAGCCATGATGGACAGGGACCTTTGCCACCTCCACCGCCAGCAGCAGGTGGTGCATCTTTTGCACCAATCGTAGGGGCCCTTGCCGCATTGCGAGGAGTTCCCAAGTATCTAATGCTACGCGTACGAGGGACAGTACGTGGCCAGCGAGTGTCAGTTTTGGTTGACAGTGGGGTGACCCACAACTTCATCGATGCACAGATGGTTGAGCAAAGAGGTATACAGACAGAGAGCTTCGATGGGTTTTCAGTCTTGGTCCCAGGAGATCAAACCATAACGTGTGCTCGATATGTTCCAGAGCTTTCAATGACGATGGGCACCTACACATTGACTGACCACTTTTTCGTGGTTGATATTTTGGACACCAACATGATACTGGGTGTTCAATGGCTCATCACTCTAGGGAAGGTCACGACGGATTGGAAGACCCTAGAGATGGAGTGGGATGATGAGAAGATAGGGAGGCATGAGAAGATATGGGGACAGCATACGTATCCGCCTCAGACTGTTTTGGCTCATCGGATGGAGGCAGTCTTCCGGAAGGGAGACATAGAGTGGGCAATAGAGCTATATGCATCGGAGGCAGGGACTATAGGGCAGATAGTGCACCCGGAGATACAATCCATCCTTGACCGGTATGCCATAGTATTTGGGGAGATTCCGCCGGGTCAACCACCGGACCGGGGGTTTGAGCACAATCAGTGTTGCGGGGGAGCGCCCCCCCCCCCTTCGAACCCGCTCCCGAAGCGCGCTCTGGGCGGGAGCGGCTCGAGAGCGGGTCGGGAGCGCGCTCCCTTAAAAAAATTTACGCTCCCTGCTCTGATAGGGAGCGTTTCAGGGAGCGATCGCTCCCGAGCTCCCGGAGCGCTTTTTAATGCCCGGGAGCGATCGCTCCCTGATCGCTCCCGGGCATTAAAAAACGCTCCGGGAGCGATTTTTAACCGGCCGGGAGCGGTTCGGCGGAAAAAAATTCCGCCGGACCCGAAAAATTAAAAAAATTTAACTAATTTTTTTTTGTTTATAAGCCCAATGGGCCAAAAAAAACTCATTTCAACTTCATTGAGCTTGAGATTGAGAGCTGAGCAAGAGCAAAGGAGCAAGGAGCAAGAGCTGAGGAGCAAGGAGCCAGAGCTGAGGAGCGAGGAGCAAGTGCCAAGGAGCAAGGAGCAAGCTTGCAGAGATAAGTAACTTAATCATTTAGTTAGTTTAGCTAGTTAGGTAGTTAATTTGGTTAGTTTAATTTACCTGTTTGAGTTTAAAGATCATTAATTTAAATTAAATTAATAAATTAAATGAATTAATCCCAATAAACTAAATGAATTTGCAGATTCAAGACTCGAACCCTACAAACATCAAACACGATGGACCTGGGGATTTTTATTGGCATTTTCCTCTTCCTGGTCCCCTTTCTGGTTATTATGGTGGTGGAGAGTAGGAAACGGAGGGTGCCTGAAACTGAAGAGGTGGATGAAGAAGCCAGAGGAAGTCAAATGGGTGAAAACCCCAGTGAGGAGGATGTGGAGGAGGGTGAACATGAGGATCAAAAAACTAACCAAGACCAAACTCCATTGTGGAAATATGTTCACAGGGCTGAAACAGGGAGAGGGGGTGGAACCACTAAATTTCATTGCCCCCATTGCAACACTGATTACACAGGCTCATACACCCGTGCTAGAAGACACCTCTGCGGGAAAAGGCCATGGGATGGAGAGAAACAAATAGGAATCAAAACTTGTAACGCGGTGTCAACAGCAGATAGAGCCAAATACATAAAGGAAGAGGAGGACGCCCAATACAGAGCAAAAAGATCAAGGGGTTTCTTTGAACCAAGCTCACAAAGAACTCCTTCAGCATCCTCCCAAGGCAGTGGATATGCACATGGAGGCACAGGGTCATCATCTTTACGCCGTAGAACCATATCAGATTTCCTTGATGAGGGGTGTAGGAATGATGTGGATTCAAAAGTTTACAGGTTCCTCTATGCATGTGGGATACCATTCAATGTTCTACGCTCACCTTATTGGCACGAAATGGTTTCTGCCATAAATGATGCCCCTAAAGGATACAAGAGCCCTGGGTATGACAAGGCAAGAACTGTTGGCCTTGATCATGAAAAAGCAAAAATATCACATTCTTTGAATAAAATGACAAGTTCTTGGACTGACAATGGGGTGTCCATTGTATCTGATGGATGGACAAATGTAAAAGGCAAGCCATTGATAAGTGTTCTTGCTGTGTCCCGAAGTGGTCCCATCTTTCTAGCTGCACATGATTACTCAGACAAGTTCAAGACCGCTATCAACATTGCAGAAGCATTGCTTGAAACAATTGAGCGTATTGGCCCATACAATGTCATCCAAGTCATCACTGATAATGCTCCTAATTGTAAGGCAGCGGGAGCAATTATTGAGGATAAATACCCGAACATATTTTGGTCTGGATGTTTGGTTCACACATTGAACCTTCTGTTGCATGATATTGTCAAAAACAAAAATGAACAATACCAATGGATTGGTGATTTGTACAAGAAAGGAAAAAAAATGATAAAATTTATTACAAATCATAGCAATACCCATGGCCTTTTCCGCAGTCACTCGAGATTGGAGTTGCTGAAGATTGCGAGGACTAGATTTGGTAGCTATTACCTCACCTTCAGGCGCCTTTTGAAGGTAAGAGAGGCATTAGCTAGCATGGTATCAAGTCCACATTGGCAGGTGTTAAAGGAAAGGGCTAAAAATGTAGCTGACATTGCAGGTTTTGAAACGGTGGAGGAGGCCGCTCTTGATGGGCAGTTTTGGACAACTGTGAGACAGGTATTGGATTTCACCAAGCCAATTTATAACATGATTCGGTTTGCAGATACAGACAAACCAGTGATTGGCGAGGTGTATGAGCAAATGGATACCATGTTGGGGGAAATAAAAGACATTGTTCATAACAGAGATCCCGACTTGTACAAACTGATTCACGATTGTGTGTGTGAACGGTGGAATAGGCTTAACCTTCCACTACATTGCTTGGCGTATATCCTTACGCCAAAATACTACTCAGATTCTTGGTTGGGCAAACCTGCAGCAGGGGGTGGTGTTAGGACCAAACCCCATTTAGATCGAGAGGTAACTAGAGGATATCTGGAAGCATTAGAAAAGTTGGTGCCTGACAGGGAGGAATGTGCAGCTGTGCGCCTTGAAATAGGCAGATACTTCACTGGCAGTGGTTTGTATGGTAACTTCCATGCAATGGACGACAAAGATAAATTTGATTCTCTCACATGGTGGGAAACATATGGCGGCGACGGACATTTGCCAAAATTGGCAAAAAAAGTTCTTGCACAGGTTGTAAATTCTTCTTCTGCAGAGAGGTGTTGGAGCACCTACAGTTATATACATAATGTGAAAAGAAACAGGCTCAACGAAAACCGAGCAGAAAGCTTGGTTTATGTGCACTACAATTTGAGGTTGTTGAGCCATTACTGTGATCGGGCTAATGAAGATCCCACATATAAAATTTGGGACAATCACCCTGAGGACGACAATTTGGAGGATGGCATTGTACATATGGAAGAACTAGAAGAGGAGCTTGTACGGGATGAAGCTGAAGCAGCTGCAGCAGCCATGCCACCTCCACCTCCACCATCCAGTAGCAGTTCTCGGGGCCCGAGTCTTGTTCCATTGCTGTCGCCACCTCCATCGACACCCTCGCGTGGAGGCTCTAGTTCTGGTCGTCGGTCTGGGCGGGAGACTCCTAGAAGACCACCACGACCTACTTATACTCCTGGAGACTCTCGTGGCAAGGGCCACTTGTAGATTTACAGTTTACTTGTCTTTTTTAGTTTCTATTAGACTTGTCACTTTAGTTTTCATAACTGTTCAGTGTTGAGTTTTGAGTCCTTGACTCTTGACTCTTGACTCTTTCATATCATTATGACATTATGATATTTTTTGTAAACATTATATCATTGTGACAATGAAAATTTGAAGTTTGAAGTTGGGCCTTGGAAATTATAACTCATTGGTAATGATTGTGAATTATGAATATGATGCTTTGTGAAAGACTAAAGTTGTTTCATTTCATCTCATTATTCATGTTTCATTTTATAAATTTTTAACATTTCATATCATGTTAACAGTTAGAAGTTAGGACTTAGAAATATCTTCGATATTACTTCTTGTAATGGTTAAACTTGGCTTACAAGTACAACTTGTTACTTTGGTGATCAATGATGATAAATGTTATTGAATTTTCAATTCTGAAAGCTTTCAACTTCAATGTATCAACTTCATGTTATGTTGCAGTTGTAATATGTATTTTACTAACTTGTGGACATGGTTGATGACGAATCACGATTATAATTTCTAGATGATTGATGTGAATGTGATATATGGTTCAATGATCAATTTATGTTTTTTTATGTTTTTTATGTCTATTTCATCATTCTACATGTTTTTGTTGACATATATGTATCAAAAATTAAAAAATATAAAAAATATATATATTTTTAAAAAATCGCTCCCCGATTCGCTCCCAAACCGGGAGCTTCTGAAAATGGTCGCTCCCGCTCCCGCTTCCGCTCCCGCTCCCGCTCCCAAGTAACATTGAGCACAATATTGAGCTTGAGCAAGGCATACAGGCAGTGATTACTACCCCCTATAAGCATCCTGAGGCCTATCGGGACGAGATAGAGCGGCCATTCAAGAGTTGCTGGCTCTTGGGCACATCCAATCGAGCACGAGTCCTTTTGCTTCTTCTATGGTGTTGGTGAAGAAGAAGGACGGTACATTGAGGATGTGCATTGACTACAAGGCCTTGAACAAAAGGACACTGAAGAACAATTACCCCATACCCAGGATCGATGAGTTGATGGATGAGTTGAGAGGAGCACGGTTCTTCTCAAAGGTTAATTTGAGATCAGGGTACCATCAGATTCGCGTGAGGGAGCAGGACATTCCCAAGACCAACTTCAGATGTCACTATGGGCACTTTGAGTTTTTGGTGATGCCCTTCGGGCTAACCAATGCCCCAGCTACATTCCAGTCTTGCATGAATCACATCTTTCGTAGTCACTTGAGGAAGTGTGTGTTGGTGTTCTTTGATGATATACTCATTTATAGCAGGACGGTCCGGGAATTCTTGGTGAGGTGGAAGAATTTGCCGGATGAGGATGCCACTTGGGAGAATGAGAAGATCTTACAGCATCCATCACTTCAGTTGCTTGAGGATAAGCAACATTTTGCCGGGGGAGACTGTAATATTCCTAATTAGCCTCAACTAATTGGAATATTCGATTTTTCCAAATTTTGCCTTCTATAGTTATTTTTGTAAATAAAAAAGTGAGAAAGGGGGACATAACTCACTTTTAGAATAAAAGTCACTTCCTAGTAGCACAACGTTGTGACTTAAAGGGAGAGCCAAGTGGGCCAAAAGGGGGACGCAGAAATGGAGCCCACGCAAACACATGGAGGGATTGCACAGGAGGGGAGGAACACGTGGCAAAAGGGGAATCACGCAGGAGAAGGTAAGCATTGGGATTGAGGGAGGCAGAAGCTATAAAAGAGAGAGGAGCCCCCTCATTTTCATCATTCAGTTATGAGCATTTGTGATAGTCATTTCGACTTAGAGCACTCTTGCTGTTTAGCTAGTCTGCAACACTGTTTAGTGCATTAAGAGTCTCCGTTCAGAGATCTCACCCTTAGCCCCGGGGACTTCGAGTGCCTGCTCGGGCAAGGTATTTCAATTGGCATTTCAGTAGTAGATACATTAGCATTTCAGCAGTAGTTTTATCAGCCTTTTGGAGGACTGTGCAACAATGAGGGAGGGACAGTTTTGGAGGACTGCGCAGCACTGAGAGAGGGACACAGTTCTGGTGGAGGGTTTGATTTGTGCTGAGAGATAGAGCAGGGGATCAGACCTTGTATCTGGAGAGTTTTGGCAGGGGTTTCGGGCATATTTCTAGATGGTTTCATTCAGTGGTAGCGTAGAGCACTTAGAGACTGTGCAGAACCCCAAGGGGGTGATTTTCGGGGGTTGACCATTCCAGAAACACTTTCTGGGCTTTTCTAGGTTTCTTGAGTAGAGTCCGATTCCAAAGTTTCAACCTTTTCTAAGGAGGGGAGCAGCCCCAAATCCTCATTTGATTTCTAGCAGTAGCAGTAGCATAGTAGTTTCCCAGCAGCTTGGACGCAGATCAGAGAGGGGCCATTCCATCGCTATTCTGAGTATATTTCTTCACTTTCCTAGTGCAAGAAGAGGTGCCATCTTCCTGATCACCTCATGTACTCACTTTATTACTCAATATAATAAAATGGCTTAGCATTCTCTCTGCATTTCTTGTGTATCTGCTTATGGTTTATTTGATATATATCGTATCATTGTTATTTGTACCTCTTTGAGCATTCTCGGCTATTATACCACTTGTGTGTTTCTATTATACTCTTAGACAGAGTCTGGAAAGGGCCAAGTAGCCTCCGGATCTCGTCCTCTCTTTAAAGGCGACATATCTGGTAAATGCCCTCCCAATCCATCTCTGGTTGGAGTTTGCTTGTGTTTGGGGCATATTCCTCATAAGGGATATTACAGTGGTATTAGAGCATAGATTTGGCTCAACTTGTGGAGCTAGCAATCTATGACACCGGGGGAGAAACCCTATATCTGTTACAGAGGTCGAAGATATAGAGACATTGGGCATAGGTTGACCGTTGGAGAATACCTATGGAGAGGGACACTGTGTTCCGGTGGTGGACGCAGAACAGGGGGAGCCTGTGGTGGACACAAAACAGAGGGAGCCGGTGGTGGACGCAGAGCAGGAGGCTCCAATGGCAGATGATGAGGGGAAGAGATTTGCGGATATGCTCCTCAAATCAGTGTAGGATCTGTTGAGGTAGATTGAGGTGATGGGGCAGAGATTCACGGCAGTAGAGGCCAGACAGCGTGAGAGCCCATGGGTTTTCCAGGTTGGTGAGGGATCGGGTGCATCCCACCATTTCCCAGAGCGGTGTGATACTGTGCAGCAGGTGGCCTCACATGCCCCTACACGCTCTACCATGCCCACTTTCTTACGAGCAGACACGGGGGCCGTAGCCCAACAGGAGGTAGAGCCTGGACACATGGGTGATTATTTTGCAGAGTACCAGGCCTATGGGCAGGAGTTCAAGGAAGCCCTCTCATTCCATGATTTTGTTAGCTCCAGTGGGATAGTAGACCCCACGACCATCGCAGAAGGTACCGACATTATCATGATGGTGACACCCACTGTGCAGCGAGTAGATTCCACTTTCCTACGTTTGATGGCTCATCAAACAGTTCGACAAAGTCTTGGGTGGAGAAGCTGGACATTTATTTCTAGCTTAACCAGATGTCGGAGATAGAGGCCATCAAGGTGGCGACATTGCATTTGGATGGTGAGGCCCAGGATTGGTGGTTTCATGGGATGGTTACACTAGGACACTCCATGGTGACGACATATGCCGAGTTCACCAGGAGATTGATGGAGCAATTTGATCGGAGGGATCCAGAGCAGCATTTTGTTGAGCTGACGAGGCTCAAACAAACAAGGAGCCCAGAGACCTACATTGTAGATTTCTTGAGGGTCTCAGTGATGGTGCCAGATCTATCCACGGCATGGAGGATCTATATGTATGTTGAGGGGTTAGCAGAGCCACTTCGGGGTCTAGTTAGATCCGCTAGACCGACCACCCTTCAGGATGCTATCAGCAGGACCCGAGACCTACAGGATGTCTTACCCAGGACCCAGACACCTTACCCCCAGAGACAGACTTTCCAGTCTAAGGGGAAGGATGTGAGGATTCCGCCTCCAAAGGGGAATCCAAGACGAGTGCAGGTTGACGATGATGTCAAGAGGGAGTTGAAGAAGAAGCGATTGTGCTTCACATGTCAGGAGCCATGGGCACCAGGACATAGATGTGCTGCTAGCAAGGCACATTTCATTGAGGTTTTCTCCCAGAGCAGTGGAGAAGAGGATGACGAGGATGGTGTGGAGGTAGGAGATAGCCATGATGGACAGGGACGATGGACAGGGACCTTTGCCACCTCCACCGCCAGCAGCAGGTGGTGCATCTTTTGCACCCATCGGAGGGGCCCTTGCTGCATTGTGAGGAGTTCCCAAGTATCTGATGCTACGCGTACGAGGGACGGTACGTGGCCAGCGAGTGTCAGTTTTGGTTGACAGTGGGGCGACCCACAACTTCATCGATGCACAGATGGTTGAGCGGAGAGGCATACAGACAGAGAGCTTCGATGGGTTTTCAGTCTTGGTCCCAGGAGATCAGACCATGACGTGTGCTCGATATGTTCCAGAGCTTTCAGTGACGATGGGCACCTACACATTGACTGACCACTTTTTTGTGGTCGATATTCCGGACACCAACATGATATTGGGTGTTCAATGGCTCATCACTCTAAGGAAGGTCACGACGGATTGGAAGACCCTAGAGATGGAGTGGGATGATGAGAAGACAGGGAGGCATGAGAAGATACGGGGACAACATACGTATCCGCCTCAAACTGTTTCGGCTCATCGGATGGAGGCAGTCTTTCGGAAGGGAGACATAGAGTGGGCAGTAGAGCTACATGCATTGGAGGCAGGGACTATAGGGCAGACAGTGCCCCTGGAGATACAGTCCATCCTTGACCGGTATGCCATAGTATTTGGGGAGATTCTGTCGGGTCAACCACCGGACCGAGGTTTTGAGCACACTATTGAGCTTGAGCAGGGCATACAGGCAGTGATTACTACCCCCTATAGGCATCCCAAGGCCTATCGGGACGAGATAGAGCGGGCCATTCAGGAGTTGCTGGCTCTTGGGCACATCCGACCGAGCACGAGTCCTTTTGCTTCTTCTGTGGTGTTGGTGAAGAAGAAGGACGGTATATTGAGGATGTGCATTGATTACAGGGCCCTAAACAAGAGGACACTGAAGAACAAGTACCCCATACCTAGGATCGATGAGTTGATGGACGAGTTGAGAGGAGCACGGTTCTTCTCAAAGATTGATTTGAGATCAGGGTACCATCAGATTCGCGTGAGGGAGCAGGACATTCCCGAGACGACCTTCAGATGTCACTATGGGCACTTTAAGTTTTTGGTGATGCCCTTCGGGCTAACCAATGCCCCAGCTACATTCCAGTCTTGCATGAATCACATCTTCCGTAGTCACTTGAGGAAGTTTGTGTTGGTGTTCTTTGATGATATACTCATTTATAGCAGGACGGTCCAGGAATTCTTGGTGAGGTGGAAGAATTTGCCGAATGAGGATGCCACTTGGGAGAATGAGAAGATCTTACAGCATCCATCACTTCAGTTGCTTGAGGACAAGCAACATTTCGCCGGGGGAGACTGTAATATTCCTAATTAGCCCCAGCTAATTGGAATATTCGATTTTGCCAAATTTTGCCTTCTATAGTTATTTTTGTAAATAAAAAAGTGAGAAAGGGGGACCTCACTTTTAGAATAAAAGTCACTTCCTAGTAGCACAATGTTGTGACTTAAAGGGAGAGCCAAGGGGGCCAAAAGAGGGACGCAAAAATGAAGCCCACACAGACACATGGAGGGAATGCACAGGAGGGGAGGAACACATGGCAAAAGGGGAATCACGCAGGAGAAGGTGAGCATTGGGATTGAGAGAGACAAAAGCTATAAAAGAGAGAGGATCCCCCTCATTTTGATCATTCAATTATGAGCATTTGTGATAGTCATTTCGACTTAGAGCACGCTGGCTGTTTAGCTAGTCTGCAACACTGTTTAGTGCATTAAGTGTCTCCGTTCGGAGATCTCACCCTTAGCCCCGGGGGACTTCGAGTACCTGCTCGGGCAAGGTATTTCCATTGGAATTTCAGCAGTAGATACATCAGCATTTCAGCAGCAATTTTATCAACCTTTTGGAGGACTGCGCAGCATTAAGGGAGGGACGCAGTTTTGGAGGATTGCGCAACACTGAGAGAGGGACGTAGTTCTGGTGGAGGGTTTGATTTGTGCTGAGAGATAGAGCAGGGGATCAACCCTTGTATTTGGAGAGTTTTGGCAGGGTTTTGGGCATATTTCTAGAGGGTTTCATTCAGTGTCAGCGCAGAGCACTGAGAGACTGCGCAAAACCCCAAGGGGGTGATTTTCAGGGGTCGACCATTCAAAAAACTCTTTCTGGGTTTTTCTGGGTTTCTTGAGTAGAGTCTGATTCCAAAGTTTCAGCCTTTTCTGAGGAGGGGAGCAGCCCAAATCCTCATTTTATTTCTAGTAGCAACAGTAGCATAGCAATTTCCCAGCAGCTTGGACGCAGATCAGAGAGGGGCCATTCCGTCGCTATTCTGAGTGTATTTCTTCACTTGCCTAGTGCAAGTAGGGTGCCATCTTCCTGATCACCTCCTGTACTCATTTTATTACTCAGTATAATAAAATGGCTTAGCATTCTCTCTGCATTTCTTGTGTATCTGCTTATGGTTTATTTGATATATATCGTATCATTGTTATTTGTACCTCTTTGAGCATTCTTGGCTATTATACCACTTGTGTGTTTCTATTATACTCTTAGACAAAGTCTGGAAAGGGCCAGGTAGCCTCCGGATCTAGTCCTCTCTTTAGAGGCGACATATCTGGTAAATGCCCTCCTAGTCCATCTCTTGTTGGAGTTTGCTTGTGTTTGGGGTATATTCCTGATAAGGGATATTACAATAGCAAAACTAAATTTACTTCTCCTACTTGATTTTAATATACATGATCAAGTTCTTTTCTCAAAAATACTGAAGTAAATTACTTCTGCAGCCTATGCCAATTTAATTTGATTACTTGAAACAAGAAACTGAGCAAAGAACAAGATACATAGGAGACCTGATTTTTGACCTCAATATAAGCTGCTAGCTAGGGCTAGGGCACATTTGTCAACTAGGGATTCAAGCATTCCTTGGTAGAGGGATTCAACATGTGGAGGTGAGGTATTCCCCCAAAAATCAAGTCATTCTCATGGCTAATTCTCTATTCCAAGGAAAACATCCCTTGCCCTGGGTATATTTTGCCCTGAAAAGCCCTAGTTTTACCTAGGCTTCAACTTGGGGATTATTGAGGGATTTTTGTTCCATAGATTGAAGGTAAACATCTATTGGAAGCCTTTTCTTGGCCTTTTGATCCTAGGTAGTCCTATTAACCTTGCCTATTCTCAAGCCCTAGGTCACATTGTACCCTAATTAGGCAATTTGGAGGGTGTAAAGTTCCTTATCATGCTAACTAAGCCTTGTCCTTGGGAAATCCTTAGGTGACCTAATATAGGGAAGCCTCCCTAGTGGTGAGAGTCTATAAAAGAGCAAGAGGTAGTGATTGTGGTGATAGTGGACCACACTTCATATTGTTGTCCCTTAATTTAGCTCTTGTATTGTGAGCCATCCTCACAAGACCTGCTAGATTTTGAGGCAACATGCCCTAGGCCTCTTCCTTTTAAGTCAGAAAATTAATATTTACACACCAGATTGGCCTTGAGTTTCAGCTTCCAAATGAATTTCGCATTTCATCATAGGTCGGTCTAGTCTAATTTTATTAAAATTTAAGTTGTGAGGTTGGAATAAAACTTATTCCAATGCACCTATATGTGTGTGTGTGTGTCCAAACAAAACTAGCTGCAAAACTACCACAAAATCAAGTGCTATATCTTATCCACTATAGGTTTAAATCATTATTCATTCTAATATACAGGAGGTCAAGAATATTTTGTAGCTAGAGTAAGGATCTCACCTCTATTTATTAATGGATAAGCTACCAAATACATGAATGGTAAGGAAATCAACATTTAGAATGATCCTAGGTATCAGGACTCCGTCTGATCACTCTTGTAATTATGTCCTAAGAATAAGAGTGTTCCCGAGGGCCAAACTTTTCAATTCTATGGCTTCTATTCGTATATTTATGCACTGGACCTGATTCAACGAAGGCTGAAATTTGTCATTGTGTGCATTCTAGTACATAGAAGATAAACATTCTGCCTTCTATACACAATTTTCTTAAACTGTTGTACATAATAGAGTTGATATCTTGCTCACCCTAGGATGCTTGTCTGGATCTTACTTTCATATTCATATCCCTTGAGATAGTGCACAACATATTTCCACTATGAACTGGCCATAATCTTCATACCATGCTCAGGATTCTTGCCACAGTTTACAAAATGTAGCTTGCTCATTATCAACCACAATACAATCAATAAATTCACTCCCATAGTCATTCAGGGCTTTTCTAAGTTATAAATAATGAGGGCATTGTCTCATTAGGTAACCCTATATATACATCTCTCCTAGCTAATCATCCTTGGTTGAAGCCCTATTTCTCGAAGATTAATGAAAACTACTAGGAATGGACATAAATGTTTTTCTTATTCACAAAACTAGGGGTAACAAGATCCCAGGCAGTCTCTCTGTAGCTAATAAATAGGATACTCAAAGTTGTTTCCCTAAGGATAACCATGTTAAAATTCCTATACTTAAGGAATCCCTACTACAACAAAACTGAATTTACTTCTCCTACTTGATTTTAATATACATTATCAAGTTATTTTCTCAAAAATACTGAAGTAAATTACTTCTGCAACCTATGCCAATTTAATTTGATTACATGAAACAAGAAACTGAGGAAAGAACAAGATACATAGGACACTGTTATTTTTGGACAAAGTAGTTCCCGGAAAAACCCAATGTGGGAAAACCAATGAAGCAGCTCTAAGGGTTTTATATTATTAAGCAGTAGTTCTGAATACAATGTTGGATGCCCTCTCGATAATCCAATTACAAAGAAAAATATAATGGCGGGAAACTAAGTGAGATTATCTCTCTTCACCCAACAGTTTCCGGCTGATCCAGCAACAGAATTGGCAAACCCCCCGCTATCTCTACGATGGCCCTACAAAGGCCCTGCGTCAACCTCAGACACTTTGCTTCAGCCCTGCGTTGTCTCTTCTGCCTCTTGGAGCTTCTGCATCAACCTCTCCCTGTTGTCCTGGCAGCGCCCCGATAGTTCCAGATTTCTACGATAAGGCAACTTCCCTTCTGCGCTGGCCCTTCTGGCTCTACCTCAAGCCTGCGTGGGCCCAGACTGGCCCAACGTCAGTCTCTCTAGGTGTTGCACTGCCTCCACTGGTGGCTCTCTACCTCTCTGCCCAGTATTCCTGAATTATCCTTGCCCCTCTGATGTAGCATGATCACTTAGTTCGAATTTCTCAGCTTCCAAGCCCTAGAAATTTCAAAATCTAGAGCAATTAGTTCTCTCAGTGTGTTCCTCAATGAACCCCAAGCCTCCTTCTTATACTTTTCTTGTTGAGACTTCAACGGTCGAGATTAAGTCTCCAATCAATGGTTAAGAGTAAAAACTTGACTTGATCTGCTTTCTAGAACATTCTCACCCATATTTTGATTAATACCCATTAATACTTTAATTTTCTTAAGTTTAGACTTAGGAACCCCATTAAAAATATTAATTATTTTAATAAAATACAATCCGAGTGGAGTTTCACCAAATGGTTTTTGGGTTCTTTAGAACTCATGTGCCTTAGCCTCTCCACCAATTTTCATGGCTAGAGCACATCCGATGCTACCAAAAACTAACACTCCCTCTTAGGGAGGAATGTGCTCTAGCAATAATGTCCAACTGCATGTTGCTCTGTCTATGAAGCATCTCCTTTCCGCACTATTGCTGCCATCAACATTGTGCTACTGCTGTTACTGTATTGCTTCCCATGACACTGCCACTACCACTGCTGCATTTGAACTACAACTCCCTCACATATGCTGGATTTGCTATTCTACTAGCACTTCCATTGCTAACACTGCATTCGTACTGCAACTTAGTTGCTGAGAGAAGCAATTGAAAAACACCCAAAGTTACTGAACTAACTATGTTCAGCATAATACCATGTGAATGTTGGAATATGACTGCTACTAGTCTCTGACCCTCTGAATCTTTTGCGTTGTAGTTGACTTCTTCATTGTGCCATCTGCACTGCTGCCAACCTTGCTCTGCACTGATCAGTCTCTGGTCTAGGCTACTGCATCTGTCTCTCCAACCAACCCACTGCATCATCTGACACTAAGTACATCTCGTTACTGCTGAATCTCGGGCTCCTGTAGCAAGGAATTGATCCAAGACGTGGGTTCTTCAAGGACCCTACCCACATGTAGTCCTCCCGGCTATAGTTCTATATCGCCCCATTTCCCTCCTGGAGATGTGTGGGCACTCATGGCAAACTCATCTTCGTCAATTTTTACTGGAGCAGCCTTAGGATCATGTTTCTCATCCTCATCTTTTTGCTTCAAAGGACACTGGGATGCAAAGTGGCCCATCTCGCCACATCTGAAACATTTCACCTTCGAAATGTCCTTCTTCTGCTTCTACTTCTACTATCTCTTAGATGCTAGAGCTGCATTCTCCTCCTCCTTTTTGGTCTTCGTGTCACTCCCACTACAACCATTGAGGTTGACCTTAACCATATCCCTCCTTAATTCTTCCTGTTGAAGGGTTGCTCACATCTCCTCCCATGAAGGTAGTCTTTCCCTACCCAATATACTTTGGACGAAGACCTTCCATTCATCCGAGATTCCATTCAAGGCCGTCCTTACCATCGCGGTAGATTGAGGAGTAGAGCCCACTGCAGCAAGCTCGTCTCTGGTGTCCTGAAGACGTTGAAGATAAGAGTTAACCCCTTCTCCCTTCTACATCAATGTCCGCTGCAACTTTTATTCTAAGTACATCTTTCGTTGTTTGGAAGAACCTTCATATAGTGAAGACAAAGCTTCCCACATTTCTCAGACTGTGTCTTTTCCCTGTAAGTGTGAGACCACATGATCTCGAACTCCATCGAGTATGTATCTCTTCGCCTTTGCCTGCTCGGCCTTGTACTTCTTCTTCTGATCATTGTCCACGGGAACAACCACAACACTCTTGACATAAGCTTCGAGATTGTACTCCTCCAGAACAACTAAGATTTTGGTCTTCCATATGACATAGTTGGAAGCTCCTTCCAACCTGTCCTGATCTCTGAGCCCATGTGATGCCATCTCACCCAAACTGTTGAATTGACTCCTCTAGTCACTGCACAACACTAGTCTACTGCCCAGCAAGTGAAAAATTCAAACTTTTGGCAAGAAAAGTCCTCTGAGGAGAAAATTCCCCTTCTATGTGTCTTCGCTCTTTTCTAACAGATTTCTGCCCTGGAAAAAATTGCACTCTTCAAGCACTATGCTAAGCCTCTGTGTCACTCCCTCTGCCTTTGCAAGCTCAAAAACCGAAAAATTATACCTCTGTTGACTCTCTCAGAGAAAGATTTCCTCAGAATCTCTGCTTTCCCAGCAAGGACTGTGCAATTCCTTCAAGGGGATTTGAATTGCTACCAAATGCAACTATTGGCCTCTCTGTTCAGCATTGGATCTGCTCTTCCTATTTCAAAATCAATCCTCTGATACCATGTGAAAATTCCTATACTCGAGGAACCCCTACTGCAGTAAAACTGAATTTACTTCTCCTACTTGATTTTAATATACATTATAAAGTTATTTTCTGAAAAATACTAAAGTAAATTATTTCTGCAGCCTACACCAATTTATTTTGATTACATGAAACAAGAAACTGAGCAAAGAACAAGATACATAGGACACCGTTATTTTTGGACAAAATAGTCCCCGGAAAAACCCAATGTGGGAAAACCGGTCCAACAGCTTTGAGGGTTTTATATTATTAAGCAGTAGTTCTAAATACAATGTTGGATGCCCTCCCGACAATCCAGTTACAGAGAAAAATATAATGGTGGAAAACTGAGTGAGATTACCTCACTTCACCTTGCAGTTTCCGGCCGATCCGACAGCAAAACTAGCAAACCCCTGACTATCTATGTGCTCACCCTGCGTAGGCCCTGAGTCAGCGTCACAAGCTCTACGTCA
The DNA here is from genome assembly GCA_031772625.1 of Pinus tabuliformis. Classification (NCBI taxonomy): domain Eukaryota; kingdom Viridiplantae; phylum Streptophyta; class Pinopsida; order Pinales; family Pinaceae; genus Pinus; species Pinus tabuliformis. Next base: position 626,951,081 of record CM062816.1, read on the forward strand.
GCCCTCCGCTGTCTCTTCTACCTCTTGGAGATTCTGCGTCAACCTCTCCCAGTTGTTTTGGAAGCCCCCCGCTGGTTCCGAATTTCTGTGTGAAGGAAACTTCAAGCCTGCATGGGCCTAGACTGGCCCAACGTCAATCCCTCTAGGTGTTGTGTTTTCTCCACTGGTGGCTCTCTTCATAGTATTCCCGAACTATCCATGCCCCTCTGCTGCAGAATGATCACTTAGTTCGAATTTCTTGGCTTTCAAGCCCCAGAAATTTCGAACTTTAGATCAATTCGTTCTCTCGGTGTGTTCCTGAATGAACCCTAAGCCTCCTTATAAACTAACAAACAACCCTGCTAGAAACATCTCAATAATTTTGTTGATGCTATTCAAGGATTCTACCACATGCAATAACCCTAAGCTTCCATTTTAGTTCCATAATTTTCACTTCCTAAGGATTGACACCCTTAAGATTACCCTAGACATTGGTGGGTAACATCTAGCTCCAACTTGGGGGAGAGTGCTCTTCTTGGGAGCACTCGAGAAACCCCATAAACTCATCATGCATGAGAAAAATAATCACAAGTGCCTATGCCATCAATTTTCATGCTTCAAATCCTCTCTCCCTTCCTTTAGGTTGAATCCTCAGATAAAACAGAGAAATATCAAAACAGAAGTATTAGTAAATTGCCTTATCCTTTACTGCCAAGTTGCAGATGAATCCGTCCTCCCTCTTTAGCCATTCAACACTTGGTTTAGAATTTTTCAATACTTGCAATATGTTTCCATCTGAACCTTCATTATGATCCATTTGCTTAAAATTTTCATGTGGAGAAGAACTGATTTCACTGCTAGTTGAACTAGAATTGAAGGGCTCATCATATTCATTCACATGAAGGTCTTTAATAGTTACCTGCGCATCCTTCCGACTAGGTATCATTTCCTCTTCTTTTTGTTCACCATACTCATTATTTATATTTACAAAATAGAGCCCAAATAAGGAATTGTTTCCATCACACTTCTTCAAGGATAGGAAATTTTGATACAGGTCCACATCCAAATAAGGAAAAATGTGTAGATAATTATACTGTTTTTTGAACTTGTTCAAAAAGAATGTGGCAAGTGAGATGTCAAATAATATCCCTTCAAACATACCACTTCCAAGGAAATATTGAAAATGCCTTTTGGTAGATGTAGGATTTGGATGGAGCAGGTGATTGGTAGTCTCCTTGAAAAACCCACACTATACATGAAATGTTGTTTCCATTGTGTTTTTCATAAAATCTTTGAAAATACCACCCCTGTCAATTTCTATCACCAAGAATGACATCGAGATGAAGAATCAAAACCCTGCCGTTGTTATGTTTGAATGCATGAGTCAAACCTGGGATGTTATAGTCTTCAAAACAATGAGGAAGATACATGCCCATTCAATAAAATTGAGAGACTATGTCAGCTGAATGGAACTCTGTATTCCTGTAGATAACAAGAGTCTCATTTATTTGTTTTTAGAGGATTCAAGCTCCTCGCAAACCCACTCCATCATCAATGAGTCCAAATCTCCTATAGATTGGGATATATGTTCATTATTTCCATGATTAAAAATGTCGAGGATTGAAATTTCATCTCTGGGAAGTTTTAGATCCGTTTCTTGTTCTTCAAATGCCACTATGTCAAAGTCCATGGTATGCGCTTCCTCTTTGGCAGCAAGAGGGCTTGCTGGGAAACTGTCACAGCAACCCTTTTTCCAACCAAGTGGGTCATAGGATACTTCTTCATGACACCTGTAATCATTCCATTCAGATTTGGTACATAATCTTGGGCTGTCCCTTTCTTGCAAGCAGTTTGTATTCTTACATTCATGAATAGGACAACCAACCATCTAGTTTTCAAAATAATTGTCCAGAACCAAACACTGGAATATCTCTGAAATATCTGTAGAAAAGTCATCAATTGGACAAAGCTCTTCATCAAATCTAGGAAAACCTTCAAAATCTACTATATATGATTTGCCACTGATCTGTCCAAATAATAAATCTTTATACCAGTATATGCCAGGGCTGTTGCTACCTTCTTTGTAGCTGGAAGTGCTAGTTTCTCTATTGTCTTCTTCTGGGAATAAATCAGCAGCAACATCATCATATATTAAGGCCTTTCCCTCCAAATTTTCTTCTTTAGGTGCCTGTTTATAGCTCTTTATTCCTGTTAAACCAGGCTCATTGTCATACATACAAACATCCTAAGACTTCCTTCTCTAGTCTGGCAGATATCCTTTGATCACAACCTAATCATTATCACTATGAACCTGTAACAAGGTTGTGGGAGGATCAAATCCAGAACCCTCGTCCCTCTGGTGGTCATTGTTACTGCTCAATCTAGCAGGGCTCCTAGGAGGCGTTCCAAAGAAGCAACTACTAGACCAAGTGGAAACAATGGGACAATAACCCAATGTCACCTCAGTCGGTGTTCCCTGCTCTTTACGGACTTTCACCGATGGGAGGAGTCCCGATATGGAGGAAATCACTTGAATGATAGGATCTATGGCAAGATATAACGTGATTTCCAAGGCCCATTTGGAGGAGAGGCTCAATTAATGGTTCAAATGCTTAATGAAAATCTGAAAGGCTCCCCAAGAAATACCTATGAAGGATGACCTCGGGCTTAGGAATGATGAATGCCGGAGATCAAAACTTCCAAAATCCCTCACTTGTGATTGATGTTTTTATACTAGGGTTCAAAGTGAGGCAAGGATGGCTCATTCAATGGAAAGATTCAATTAAAGTGTGAGCTTTGGGAGAAGCTCAGTTGACTTTCCACGAAAAACCCTTGAGAGAAATACTATAAGAGACCAAGGGTTGAGAGATATATCGTAGTAAAGGCTCATCCAATGGTCACCTATAGTTAAGAGAAAAGGTTTTGAATAATGAACTACAAAGTGCAAACCTTCAAGATATCTCCAAGTCGAAGCACCTTCAAGAGTTCCCTCTTGGTGCGACAGCTAGGGCATCAATTTATTTAAAATTGCACCATCGGAATTCGTTCAAAACTGGAGGATGCCTAAATGAGACATAAATGAAGTAACTTGTCTCGATGAAATCCTAAAATTCCTCCATAAAATTTCGCACCAATCCCTAGAACATCTCCTTATCCTTGGAGGTGAAAGAATGATATTTCGTTAAGCTAATGTGATCACCAAGGATTTAGGACCAATTCCTGGCTATTGGAAAGATTGGAGTCAAAATGATCAAGATTTGGGAATTTTGCTTTTCAAGGAGGCCTAAAGAAGCAACTCCACTGATGATGGATGCAGCTACATGACAATATTAGACTTTTATACTTCAATATGAAAGATTTGATGGAATTTCGAGGTAAAAGGTGCAGAAACTACCCCTAGGAAAATTTGTTCTTCTTGCCAAGATGAATAACATACGCAATGAGCCAAGATTACAAGTGTTTCATAAATTCGCATTAATTTTTAGGGCACAAGCAAAATCAAAGCATAATGTTCCATCAATCAGACATAAATTATCAAGAAATTCACATGAATAGAGAGTATATCCATCTATCAAATTTGCAAAATAGAAGCTCTAAGAGAGATAGCGAAAATATTCCACACATCAAAATGCATTTAATCATCCAAATCATTCCACAAATTCCAGGTCTGAAATCTTTAGAAAAATATATCCCAAATCCAAGTGATGATGAGAGTTCAAATGAACCTCTCTCATATTTATATGATCCTCCAAGGGATTTGAATGGCCTAATTATGCCTAATGATGCCCCTACAATAAAAATAATGTGCAAAATAACATCCTTTTGGTGACAATCCCACCAAATAGCTCCACAATAAGAATAATTACCTTCTCAAGAGGGCCGAAATGATAAATAAGTAGCTAAGAGAGTTGTTGGGAGGCTTAATGAAGTCCAGCATGTGCCAAAAGGAATACAAGGGATTCTAAAATAGTGATGAAGGGGGTGGCCCCTTGATCTCCAAGCAAACGACCTACGGTACCCCTAAGTGGTTGTGGGGGCACAACCCCTTCATGGTGCTCCAACTGAATCAAACAAGCATGTATCCCACTTGCAAAGGGCTAGAGCAATGATGCAAGCCCTCCCTTGTCTCCCATAGTGAGACAAACACCATCTAGGCCCTGGATCAACTACCAAGTGTATGGTGCAAGAGTGTAACGTCCTGTAGCATTGTGGTTAATAAGCCTTGTTAGGTAGGCACATGTGTCGATTGTCTGTCACTGTTGGAAGTTTCGATCGGTGTGACCTGTAAATGACGATGATGCAACAATCGCACACTTATTAGAGGGTTAAAGGGTCACAGGGTTTTTTCGCACTACGCAAGGTCATGGTAGGTTTGTGCAGTATATAGGTGGACTAAGGTCTGGCACTATGCATAGAGCATAGTAGCATAAGTGTATGGGAGTATGAATCAGTTAGGAACCGCACGTCGTAACCTCAAGACAATCTCGTCGGATTGCAGAAACCTAGTTCTAATAGCCACCCATTAACGTCTCGAGTGAGACCGCTCACTCTGTGGGTGTTGCTGAAAGGGTCGATGCTAAGCAAGTCTTTGTTGGCCATTGCCTCACAAATCCTGGGTCTGTCAGTATCCTGTGCGCCAAAAAATGGTTTCATTGTCGGTACCAAGATAGTTGCATGATTGGATTGTCTTTTAAGGATAAGGAAACCATGGAATCCTAACCGGAAGGAGATCACTCGCTGGCTTGCACAAAGGAGCACGAGTTTGCTGCAAAAGAAATAGGAGATAAGGGTCAGAGCACAAAAAATTGGCTACAAAAGTATATGTACACTGATTTTCATGAGACCTTTGCAAAATTTCTTAATATTTTGACGGAGTGGGTCCAAAGGTTGAAAGACAATAATCCTACACATCGACACAACGGACCAAGGAGGTGGACGCCAAAAGAGGTACGTTAGCTAGAAGTGGTAGGCAATAAGATTTTGCGTGATGTTGATTTTTGGTTTGAGTGTGTTAGAAGGATATATTGTGAGTTTAAAGTAGAATCAACAGTGTCCAATATTATAGCGGAGCGAAAGTTCCTCAAGGGGCCAAGAGGTAGATTTACATGATCATTTTCGTTATTGATTAACATGTTGTTGTATGACCATGATGTTTTGCCATTGGAATATGATACCATGAGCAACTGAGTAGCCCGCACAAACGGGGAAGTGGGGAAGACCCGAGAGATGGTTTTAGGAATGAAGGACAGAAAGGAGGAACAGAGGGCGGTAGAAGTTGTTAGTGGGCCCTAAATTGCACATAACAAAAGAAGGGAAGAGGATGGAGCAGGAGATCTACAAGGATGGCACATTGAGGAGCTGTGGAAGATATCGACGGGGTGAAGTGAAAGGTGGCTAGTTAGTGTCAGTACCTGCCAAAAGAAGGATCCCAGAGGGAGGGGCTAGGAGCACGAGTTTGCTGCAAAAGAAATAGGAGATAAGGGTCAGAGCACAAAAAATTGGCTGCAAAAGTATATGTACACTGATTTTCATGATACCTTTGCAGAATTTCCTAATATTTTGACGGAGTGGGTCCAAAGGTTGAAAGATAATAATCCTACACATCGACACGACGGACCAAGGAGGTGGACGCCAAAAGAGGTATGTTAGCTAGAAGTGGTAAGCAATAAGATTTTGCGTGATGTTGATTTTTGGTTTGAGTGTCTTAGAAGGATATATTGTGAGTTTGCAATAGAATCAACAGTGTCCAATATTACAGCAGAGCGAAAGTTACTCAAGGGGCCGAGAGGTAGATTTACAAGATCATTGTCGTTGTTGATTAACATGTTGTTGTATGACCACGATGTTCTGTCATTGGAATCTGATACCATGAGTAATTGAGCAGCGCGCGCAAATGGGGAAGTGGGGAAGACCCGAGAGATGGTTTTAGGAATGAAGGACAAAAAGGAGGAACAAATGGCGGTAGAAGTTTTCAGTGGGCCCTAAATTGCACATAACAAAAGAAGGGAAGAGGATGGAGCAGGAGATCTACAAGGACGGCACATTGAGGAGCTGTAGAAGATATCGACGGGGTGATGCGAAAGGTGGCTAGTCAGTGTCGGTACCTACCAAAAGAAGGATCCCAGAGGGAGGGTCTAGGAGAGGACATCGCAGGACACAAAGTAGTGCTAGGGACCGGAGTTACGAAGGGAGACAATTCGGTACACCACCTACAAAGGCAAGAGAAAGAGAACAGTTGAGCCCGCACACTACGAAGGATTCAAAATCAAAACAACAAGACCAAATCATCACCAGGGACGGGCCTATTACCCACCATTTTGTGGGTGATATCCCTAGGAGAAAATTTTCTCCAAGATGGTCCTCAACCAACAGCCAGTAGCCCCTTGCAGCCACCAACTAGCTCATTGTACCACTTCTTCGCCACCTGAGCCAGCCATGTGGTCCCACACCCATCTGTCATGATCGTATGTTTGAAGGTGGGTCTCCCAAAACTAAAGGTATGCCTTGTCATTTGGTAATTGAGTATCATAGTTTACTTATCATGGAAACTTTTGGGCATGAATTGCTGGGGGGATTCAGCGGAAAGAGTGGGCTAGATTTGTGCTCCTGTCACCTAGAACTCTTTTGGATGTTACCATTTAGTCCTATGGGATCTCCTTTACTGACCATTGGGTTCTAGGGATGGTACTTCATGGGAAACCCTGATTTTGGTTACGTGGTCTCACTCCCTCATCCACGTATGTCACCCCCCAATCCATTCATGATAACCCCATTTCATCATTCTTCCCATCTGGGTCCACATTCCTTCATTGGAACCACATAGGGTTAGCCTCCCCTTTCCCTTACCCACACCTTGGGTCAGGCATGGAATGATGCCCTAGAGGTTGATGCAGCTAAAAAGAAAAGTAAAATCATAATTGGCCACATTCAACAAGAAAATGTATGACAAATTGCAAAATATGGCAAGGACAAACAAATTTAGCACGTGGGCAAAAAGCCAATGCATGAACTCTACCCCATTCCCATGGCCATCACCCTAGTTCCTATAGGCCCTAGATGAGCCTCCTCTATCATTTAAGAACCCATGATTGTACCAACCCCTGGTGGGAAATGAACTACCCCACCTCCTAGAGGGTATCCACTGTTATACTTTACACCATGCTCTTCTTCCTTGAGCCCCAAGCAGTTAATGAAAGAAAAATCATAAAATGCAGAAGGCATATGAAGAAGGGTGGAAAAAGCAAGGCCGGGGTAACTCGTTTACCATGATTTCTCCCTCCTGTACATTATATACCCAAGTGTGGGCTTCCCTTTATTAGCTACCCTTGTACCTTGACATGTGGCCCAAGATTGCCCCTTTCATTCCCTATCCCATTAATCTCTTTATCACATGCCACCACCATTTGAAGGATGTATCTTGGATATAATGCCCCCTTTAAAAGTAGAAACAACCTAATAGGGTATTTAGTTAACCCCCCTTGGAGCTTGGAGACATTAACACATGCCAAAGCGCCACTATGGAAGGGCATGCCATTATGAAGTGCCCACCTATTGTCCATGGTTTGTAAACTCTTTAACTCGATTTGTTTAAATGACTTGTTGTAATGGAAGGCAATGGGACACATTGGATATTATGCAAGATTGCAGATGGTCTCCATTTTGGGTTTGGTCTCCCTATATAAGATCTTAAACCTCCAGAAAGCTACATTGGCACATGTAGGGTGTGTGTAGAGAGCCATGGGCCTCCACAATAGTTGACAACATTCCATGGATCCCCGGATATATTCAAAGATTGCTCGAGATTCACCTATTGAATGAAGAAGATGCACCTAGTTCACCATGTCGTTGGCAGATGGCCCAGGACCTGTATGATGATGTGGCATCACTTACACCATCATCCAAGCCCTTGCAGATAGTCTACAGGCATATTTGATCTATTTGGAGACCCATGATGTTACTTGTGTGCCCCCACACCCATTTGGAGCACCACAGGTTTATTATTTGGAGAACAAGGGGCCAACCCCTTGTCCAGTACTTTTGGGAGTCCTATTTCTCATTATTGCACCTATGGACTTCACCAAGCCTCTTATAAGCCCCAACGACATGTACTCTTGGTCATTCAACCTCTTGAGAGGCTTATTCTTTTGTTTATGAGCTAGTTTGCTGTGTTCGTCACCAAAAGTTAGTTATTTTGTACATTATTTTATTTTAGGTGCTAATTAGGCCTAATTAGGTAAATCGAACTCATTAGAAGTGTATAAATACAAGTGATGTGATTTCATTTTAGCATCATCACTTGGGATTTGGGACTTGTATCTCTTTAGATATTTTCACTATCCTTTTTGGAGGACAAATTTTTGGAGCATGGAATTAATTTTGATGTTTGGATTATTTTCTCATGTCTTGGAGCTTCTTGAATGGAAAGTTTTGGATGGTTGAATATATTCTTATACATGTAAGTGCAATTTTTTGCTATTCTTTCCTTCTATTTTTCTCACGTACATTGTTGTTAGGATTTCACTATACTAAGGCTAATTTGTTGCATCCATTTATGTGAAGTTGTGGAAATTTTGTTTCTAGATAATGATCCTTCATATATGGGCCATGTATAATGAATGAATGTTCCTATAGATATTTCATTACTGAAAATCATCTTGATAAGCCATCTATTTTGCAAAGAGAAGTATAAAGTATTTGAAGCTACTTTTGTTGCTTCCCTAATGGTAAGCAAAGTTGTCTTTGAGGCCTCCTTGACCTAGAAAATCCGAAAGTCCATCATCATAATTCTACCTGACTCCAATCTCCCCAAAGGAATAGGCACTAGTCCACCATAAGATGATCACCTGAAATTTTCTTTTCTCTCTCCTCCCTCTTCTTTCCTAGGCCTAGCCTATTAGGTCTCCTAGGGCTTCATTTATCTCGCAAACTACCCACCCAAAAAATTTGATTTCTTGGCATCCTCTGCGCTAGTGTGTCTCCTAGGTGCACTCCAATTTTGAAGAAATTCTAACAGTGGGATTTTGAGACATCTCAAGCCCTAGTCTCGAGATTGAATATTGCCCTTGGTTTCCTTAGGTTAGAAACCTCATTGGGACCCTCATATTGCCTTGCACAAAAATTCTTTCTCTGGTCCCTTTCTCCCTCCGAAAGAGGTCAAGCATATCATTGGTTGCTAAACCCTACCCCCTTGACCTAACCCCAGCTCCACTTGGTCCCATGTGGTCCCATACACCATCAAGGATAATCCTTCAAAGATCACTTGGAATCCAAGTATTCATAAGAATTTTAGGGCTTAGGAACCTCCATTCTAAAATACATACCTTGAACCTAGGCCTTGGAATTCTCCTTAAGCCCTTCCTTGAGAGCCTTCCAAACCTGCACTCCGAAGCAAGCAAGCCACATATTTGAGCCTCTCTTGTGAATAGGCTTCTAGGATCACCCCTCACCCTATCATTGATCAATCCATTTCATGATCCTTATCATAAAGAGTCTCCTCCCATTGGTGAAATTTCGTAAAATGTAGGGAGCCTTAGCTGAAGTGACAGTGAGCTATTTCTCCATTGTTTCCCTTAACCTGGTAGTATTCCTTCAAGGATCCCCTTTTAGGACCCCTGCTAGTTTGAGTGGTAACAGGGTCCACCACCCTGCACGCATCTACAAACTAGGAGGCAATCACTCAACACACTCATTCCATTAGTATAGGAGGTCATCATAGTCAAGGGGGAAGGAATAGTAGTCGTAGTGGAGTTTGCCCAGTTGTAGGAGGAACGACACAAAATATTCGGATTCAGAGTGGTGCGCAAACAAGCGCACATATTTCTAAAAGCACAAGAAGCATGGGAGGGAGTACTTCATCTGGGAGTATTGTGCATACCACTATGGAAAGCGTAGATCTGAGGATGCCCATGTTTCACAGTGTTGCGGCCGAAGATCTAGAACAACATTTGTTTGTGTGTGAAGTTGTTTGAACAGCTAAGTAGGTTCAGGATGAGGCCTCCAAGATTGCGCAGCTAGAATCCATGTTCAGGGATCACGCGCTGACATGGTACATGAAGTATAAGAGCGTGATGCCAGCTAGACAAAACAAGATCCTAGTGGACATTAAGCAAGCGCTGATTTGGGAATTTCAGAGGCCCAAGTCAAAGTCCCACTACATCACGAAACTCAAGGAGATTAAGCAAAGTGTAGGAGAATCTGTATGGGCCTTTAACCAACAGTTTAAGGTGTTGAAGGATAGGCTGACGTTCGAAATTTCGAATGCGCATCACAACGAATGATTTATTATTGGACCACTAACACATATCAGAATTCCATTGACACAACAGAGGAATGGTACACAGTCAAAGGCTTTGGAGCTAGCACTGAAGCCTCACCAGAAAGAGAAAGTGAAGTAACGGGATGGCACAAGTGCAGTCTTAATTGGCTGCACTAGCTTCACAACTCCAAGACTTGTTGAAGGGGAAGGAAAAACGTGAAGAAGTATGATGTACCATTTGTCAGATGGAGGGTCACCATAGGAACGAATGAAAACTGTTGACTGATTACACGACAACTGGTGCAACAAATCCCCTTGCGCAGAGCAAGGGAATGTGGTGTGAAATTTGTAGGGTATGGGGCCATATACCCTCTAGTTGCCCAATGATGCAAAAATATGAGGCCACAACGTGAACTTTGTTCTGCGAATTCTGCAAGTTGGTTGGGCATGATATTCACCACAATCATGTGTTGGAGCTAATGCACGAACGAACCTTCAACTCCTTCAGAGTGCAAGGACCAGAAGGGATGGAGGCCGTTACAAATGGACTTAATCGCATGCGTATGCTCAAGGTCGACAATATAATCAGCAAGGCTGAGGACGTGGCATGGGAGCTAGAGGGCATAAAGAATCCGGTAGGGGAAGAGGAAGATTTGGCTGAGGGCAGAGTACTATAATATGTTACAATTGTGGAAAACAAGGACATTTGGCTCGTGATTGCACCAATCCATGTTGTATGTGTATTTATTGAAAGTCTTTAGACCATCCAATGGAGAACTGCCCTTAGTTGATTGCCAAGTGGCAGGAAAAGAAGGGGCCTAATGTCCAAACGATAGTTGTGGAACCACGCAAAACCTAGCAGTGGGTCAGCGCAATAACACAGGGAGGTATTAAGATAGGAGTTGACGCCACGATGTCTAGAGTACAACAACCTCAATGGGTAAGGAGAAGACCATGCACTAGGAGGCACAATAGGAAATAATTGCAAAAGAATGGGATAGGCCAAAGTCTACGCACGAAGCGGCAAGGTCGGATATATTTGATAATACCATAGGCAGAGGGCGAAGAAACATAGTGGACCTAGTCCAAAGTTTGCTACAAATCTGTTTGGAGTTGGTAAAAGATCCTCATGCATTGGACAAGTTCCAAAAATTGTCAGAACAATCTGCCAGAACAACAGAGGAGACTACTACACAACCTTCATCAAGGGTCGTGAATCAAGTAGCTCACAGAAAGAGGACCAACAAAGAATTTCGGTTCGTTGCGCAGATCGATGAATATGATTGTAATATCCCATATCAGGAATATACCCCAAACACAAGCGAACTCCAACCAGAGATGGACTAGGAGGGCATTTACCAGATATGTCGCCTCTAAAAAGAGGACTAGAACCAGAGGCTACCTGGCCCTTTCTAGCCTCTATCTAAGAGTATAATAGAAACACACAAGTGGTATAATAGCTGAGAATGCTCACAGAGATACAAGTAACAATGATACTATATATATCAAATAAACCATAAACAGATACACAAAAAATGCAGAGAGAATGCTAAGCCATTTTATTATACTGAGTAATAAAATGAGTACAGGAGGTGATCAGGAAGATGGCACCTCTAATTGCATAAGACAAGTGAAGAAATACACTCAGAATAGTAAAGGAATGGCCCCTCTCTGATCTGCGTCCAAGCTGCTGGGAAAACTGCTACGCTGTTGCTGCTGCTAGAAATCAAACGAGGATTTTGGACTACTCCCCTTCTCAGAAAAAGCTGAATTTCTGGAATCGGACTCTACTCAAGAAACCCAAAAAAACCCAGAAAGCTTTCCTGGAATGGCCGACCCCCGAAAATCACCCCCTTGGGGTTCTGCGCAATTCCTCACTGCTCTACGCTGCCACTGAATAGAACCCTCCGAAACTCAGCCTAGAACTTTGCCAAACTCCTCCAATATGCAAGATCTGATCTCTGGCTCAATCCCTCGGCTCAAATCCTCCACAAACCCTCAATCCAGATTGCTCCCAAAAAGAACTGCGTCCCTCTCCCAATGCTGCGCAGTCCTCCAGAACACTGATAAAACCACTGCTGAAATGCTGAAGATACTGCTGCTGAAATGCCAACGAAAATACCTTGCCCGAGCAAGCACTCGAAGTCCCCTGGGGCTAAGGGTGAGATCTCTGAACGGCGACACTCAATGCACCAAACAGCGCTGCAGACTAGCTAAACAGCCAGCGTGCTCTAAGCCAAAACGAATATCACAAATGCACATAACCAAATGTTCCAAAATGAGGGGGCTCCTCTCTATTTTATAGCCTCTGCCTCTCACAATCCCTAAGCTCGCCTCCTCCTACGTGATTCCCCTCTTGCCATGTGTTCTTCCCTCCTGCGCAGTCCCTCCATGTGTCTGCATGGGCCCCATTTTGGCATCCCCCTTTGGCCCCCTTGGCTCCTCCTTAAGTCACAATGTTGTGCTACTAGGAAGTGACTTTTTATTTTTAAAGTGAGTTATGTCCCCTGTCCTCACTTTTTTTATTTATAAATAACTATAGAAGGCAAAAATTGGGCAAAATCGAATATTCCAATTAGCCATGGCTAATTAGGAATATTAGAGTCTCCCTTGGCAAAATGTTGCTTGTTCTCAAGCAACTAAAGTGATGGATGCTGTAAGATCTTCTCATTCTCCCAAGTGGCATCCTCATCCAACAAATTCTTCCACCTCACCAAGAATTCCCGGACCGTCCTACTCCGCAGTTGCCTCTCCCTGGTATCAATGATAGCCTCCGACTGCAATACCAAATGCCCCTCATCATCCATAGGTGGTAGCTCATCTGTCACTGTTACCTGCTGCCCCAATGCCTTTTTCAGGCATGATACATGAGAAATGTTATGAATCTTGCTGCCTTGGGTCAGCTCCAACTCATATGCAACCTGTCCAACCCTGTGTATCACCCTGTAAGGCCCATAAAAGCGGGGCTTAAGCTTCTAAGCCCCCTTCTGTTTTAATGACGATTGTCAATATGGTTGTAACCGTAGGTAGACCATGTCCCCTACCTCGAACTGTCTCTCCACCCGACCCCTGTCGGCATACAGCTTCTGCTGGTTCTGTGTTGTAGCCATGTTATCTTTGAGAGCTCGGAGAATATCCTAACTCTCTTGGATCCATATCTTGGCTCTAGGAGCCTTGCTATCACCAAACATCACGTCAGCAAAAGATAAAGGATGATACCCATATAAAGCATAGAATGGTGACATACCAATGGACATGTGATGTGAAGTATTGTAGCAGTACTCCCCTAGATGCAGCCACCTCAGCCATGCTCGCTGCTACCCACTGACATAGTTACGCAAGTAGCCCTCTAGCCACTTGTTAACTATCTCTGTCTGCCCATCCATCTGTGTCAACTCTGTCCCCACCAACCGAAAAAGCTCCTGCCAAAACCCGCCCATGAAACGGTTGTCCCTGTCATTGACGATGGTCTTAGGAAGACCATGTAGCCTGAAGATCTCCCTAAAGAACAGCTCGGCCACCTGTGCTGCTGTGTAGTGTGCGGATATGGCAAAGAAATGCGTGTACTTTGTCAGTTGGTCAACGACAACAAAGATACAATCCTTGCCCTGTACCGTGGGCAATCCTGTGATGAAGTCCATCGAAATGCTCTCCCATTTCCCCTCCGAAATGGGTAGCGGCTGCAATAAACCCACGGGATGGCTCATCTCTCCCTTGTTCCGCTGGCAAACATTGCACTCCCTGATATGCCAGAGTACGTCCTCCTTGAGACCCTTCTAGGAGAATCTCTCTCTAATGGCCTTGTAGGTTTTGGTAAACCCCTGATGGCCTGCCAATGGTGAATCATGTGATGCCTGGAGTATCTTCTTCTTGAGCTGAGACCCCTCGGTCAAAGAGATCCGATCCCTATAATAGATGATCTCATCGATCACCCTGAACATGTCATCTGCCACCTGCCCATCCAGAATCTCACATGCAAACCTGTCCTTGGAGTACTCTACTAAGAGTCGAGCCCTCCAGTCTGTATCCAAGCTCATAAGAGACAACGTGGCTGGTCTACGTGAAAGGGCATCTGGTACCACGTTGTTCTTACCCTTGACATACCCAATGTCAAAGTCATATGCTTGGATCTTACAGATCCACTTCTACTGTCTCTCCTGCAATTGCTTCTGCTCCAAAAAAATTAAGGCTGTTGTGATTAGTCCTCACCCTGAACCTGTTCCCCACCAAATATTGCCGGTACTTAGCCAATGCATGCATGATGGCCAGCATCTCTTTGTCGTATATAGAATACAACCTCTCGTGCGGAAGGAGCTTCCGGCTCTCAAAGGCTATAGGGTGACCTCCCTGCGTCAATACTGCGCTGATCCCCTCTCCCAACGCATCACACTCCAAAACAAATGGCTGCGTAAAATCTGGCAATGCAAGCACTGGGCAGCTGCTCATAGCCTCCTTGAGCCTGTCAAAGGCTCGCTGCGCTGTATCCGACCAACTGAATGCCCCCTTCCTCGTCAAATCTGTCAGGGGTGCAGCAAGTTGTGAGAAACCTTTGACGAACTTCCGGTAGTAAGTACAAATGCCAATGAATCCTCGAAGTTCCGTCACGTTTCTCGGCTCTAGCCAATCTCTGATGGCCCTAATCTTCTCCTCGTGGACCCTCACTCCGTCCACTCCAATGATGTGTCCCAAGTATAACATCTCCGTCAACCCGAACTCACATTTGGAGAGCTTGGCATAGAACTGTTGTTCCTCCAAGATGTGTAATACTGTCTCAATATGCTGGAGATGCTCCTCCCACATCCTGCTGTAAATGAGTATATCATCAAAGAACACCAACACAAACATCCTCAGGTGACTATGGAAGATGTGATTCATGCAAGACTGGAATGTAGCTAGGGCGTTGGTTAGCCCGAAGGGCATCACCAAAAACTCAAAGTGCCCATAATGACATCTGAAGGCGGTCTTGGGAATGTCCTGCTCCCTCATGCGAATCTGATGGTACCCTAATCTCAAATCAATTTTTGAGAAGAACCAAGCTCCTCTCAACTCATCCATCAATTCATTGATCCTGGGTATGGGGTACCTGTTCTTCAGTGTCCTCTTGTTCAGGGACTTGTAGTCAATGCACATCCTCAATGTACCGTCCTTCTTCTTCACCAACACCACAGAAGAAACAAAAGGACTCGTGCTCGGTCGGATCTGCCCAAGAGCCAACAACTCCTGAATGGACCGCTCTATCTCGTCCCGATAGGCCTTGGGATGCCTATAGGGGTGGTGATCACTGCCTGGTTGCCCTGCTCAAGCTCGATAGTGTGCTCAAACTCACGATCCAGTGGTTGTCCTAGTGGAATCTCTCTAAACACTATGGCATACCAATCAAGGATGGACTGGATCTCTGGATGTACCGTCTGCCCTGTAGTCCCTGCCTCTGATGCACGCAGCTCCACTGCCCACTCTATGTCTCCCTTCCGGAAGACTGCCTCCATCCGATGAGCCGACACAGTCTGAGGCGGATATGTGTGTTGTCCCTGTATCTTCTCATGCCTCCCTGTCTTCTCATCATCCCACTCCATCTCTAGGGTCTTCCAATCCGTCGTGACCTTCCCTAGAGTAATAAGCCACTAAACACCCAGTATCATGTTGGTGTCGAGAATATCGACCATGAAAAAGTGGTCAGTCAATGTGTAGGTGTCCATCGTCACTGAAAGCTCTGGGACATAACAAGCACACATCATGGTCTGATCTCCTGGGACCAATACTGAAAACCCATCGAAGCTCTTTGTCTGAATACCTCTCTGCTCAACCATTTGTGCATCGATGAAGTTGTGGGTTGCCCCACTGTCAAACAAAACTGATACGTGCTAGCCACGTACTGTCCCTCGTACGCGTAGCGTCAGATACTTGGGAACTCCTCGCGACGCTGCAAGGGCCCGTCTAGTGGGATCAAAAGATGCACCACCTGCTGCTGGTGGTGGAGGTGGCAAAGGTCCCTATATGGCATGGCTATCTCCTGCCTCCACATCCTCCTCGTCATCCTCTTCTCCACTGCTCTCGGAGAAGACTTCAGTGAAATGTGCCTTGCCAGCAACACATCTATGCCCTGGTGCCCATGGCTCCTGACATGTGAAGCACAACTGCTTCTTCTTCAGCTAGCCCTTGACATCATCGTCAATCTACACTCGTCCTGGATTCCCCTTTGGAGGTGGAATCCTCACATCCTTCCCCTTAGACTGGAAAGTCTGTCTCTGGGGGTAAGGTGTCCAGGTCCTGGGTAAGACATCCTGTAGGTCCCGGGTCCTGCTGATAGCATCCTGAAGGGTGGTCGGTCTAGTGGATCTGACTAGACCCCGAAGTGGCTCTGCTAACCCCTCAACATACATATAGATCCTCCGTGTCGTGGATAGGTCTGGCACCATCACGGAGACCCTCAAGAAATTTGCAATGTAAGTCTCTAGGCTCCCTGTCTGTTTGAGCCTTGTTAGCTCAACGAAATGCTGCTCTGGATCCCTCCGATCAAATCGCTCCATCAGTCTTCTGGTAAACTCGACATACGTCGTCACTGTGGAGTGGAGTGCCCCAGTGTAACCATCCCATGAAACCACCAATCCTGGGCCTCGCCATCCAAATGCAATGTTTCCACCTTGATGGCCTCTGCCTCCGACATCTGGTTACACTGGAAATAAATGTCCAACTTCTCCACCCAAGACTTTGCCGAACTGTTTGATGAGCCATCAAACGTAGGCAAGTGGAATCTACTCGCTGCACGGTGGGTGTCGCCATCATGGTAATGCCGGTACCCTCTGTGATGGTCGCGGGGTCTGCTATCCCGCTGGAGCTGAAAAAAAATATCTGAATGAGAGGGCTTCCCTGAACTCCTGCCCATAGGCCTGGTACTCTGCAAAATAATCGCCCATATGTCTGGGCTCTTCCTCCTGCTGGGCTATGGCCCCCATGTCTGCTCATAAGAAAGTGGGCATGGTAGAGTGTGTAGGGGCATGTGAGGCCACCTGCTGCGCAGTATCACGCTGCTCTGGCAAGTGATGGGATGCACCTGATCCCTCACCAATCTGAAAAACTCGTGGGGTCTCACGTTGTCTGGCCTCTACTGCCGTGAATCTCTGCCCCATCACCTCAATCTGCCTCGATAGATCCTGCGCTAATTTGAGGAGCATATCCACAAATCTCTTCCCGTCCTCATCGGCCATCTGTTCTGTGTCTACCAAAGGAACACAGTCTCCCTCCCCGTAGGTATTCTCCAACCTACGTCCAGTGTCTTTGTACCTCCTACCTCTGTAACAAATATAGGGATTTTCCCCTGGTGTCATAGATTGCGAGCTCCACAGGCTGAGCCAGATCTATGCTCTGATACCACTATAATATCCCATATCAAGAATATACCCCAAACACAAACGAACTCCAATCAGAGATGGACTAGGAGGGCATTTACCAGATATGTCGCCTCTAAAAAGAGGACTAGATCCAGAGGTTACCTGGCCTTTTCTAGACTCTGTCTAAGAGTATAATAGAAACACACAAGTGGTATAAGAGCTGAGAATGCTCACAGAGATACAAGTAGCAATGAAACTATATATATCAAATAAACCATAAACAGATACATAAGAAATGCAGAGAGAATGCTAAGCCATTTTATTATACTGAGTAATAAAATGAGTACAGGAGGTGATCAGGAAGATGGCACCTCTACTTGCACAAGGAAAGTGAGGAAATACACTCAGAATAGCAAAGGAATGGCCCCTCTCTGATCTGCATCCAAGCTGCTGGGAAAACTGTTGCGCTGTTGCTAGAAATCAAACGAGGATTTGGGACTGCTCCCCTCCTCAAAAAAAGCTGAAATTCTGGAATCAGACTCTACTCAAGAAACCCAAAAAAACCCAGAAAGCTTTCTTGGAATGGCCGACCCCCGAAAATCACCCCCTTGGGGTTCTGCACAGTTCCTCACTGCTCTGCGCTGCCACTGAATAGAACCATCAGAAAATCAGCCCAGAACTCTGCCAAACTCCTCCAATATGCAAGAGATGATCTCTGGCTCAATCCCTCGGCTCAAATCCTCCACAAACCCTCAATCCAGACTGCTCCCAAAAAGAACTGCGTCCCTCTCCCAGTGCTGCACAGTCCTCCAGAACACTGATAAAACCACTGCTGAAATGCTAAAGATACTGCTGCTGAAATGCCAACGAAAATACCTTGCCCGAGCAGGCACTCGAAGTCCCCCGGGGCTAAGGGTGAGATCTCCGAACAGAGACACTCAATGCACTAAACAGTGTTGCAGACTAGCTAAACAGCCAGCGTGCTCTAAGCCAAAACGACTATCACAAATGCACATAACTGAATGATCCAAAATGAGGGGGCTCCTCTCTATTTTATAGCCTCTGCCTCTCACAATCCCTAGGCTCACATCCTCCCGCATGATTCCCCTCTTGCCATGTGTTCTTCCCTCCTGCACAGTCCCTCCATGTGTCTGCGTGGGCCCCATTTCGGCGTCCCCCTTTGGCCCCCTTGGCTCCTCCTTAAGTCACAACGTTGTGCTACTAGGAAGTGACTTTTTATTCTTAAAGTGAGTTATGTCCCCCGTCCTCACTTTTTTTATTTATAAATAACTATAGAAGGCAAAAATTGGGCAAACTCGAATATTCCAATTAGCCATGGCTAATTAGAAATATTACAATGAGATGGATAATATTATTTTAGATTTGGGATCAGATGTAAATATCTTACAGAAGAGTACCTAGGAAATTATGTGGATGCTGAAGCTAACGTGGTCTCCAATCCAGTTTATTTTGGCCAATTAACATTGAATTTTTTTGATCTAGCGATTGCCAGGGGTGCCTTTGGATGTCTATGGGGTGTCAAGCACTACCAATTTTGAGGTCATCGAAATCGTGGACAATACCGATCCCTATTTGGCTCTTCTAGGGATCGAATGGCCTTCAATAACCAAGTAATTATCAAATTAAAAAAAGACAGATGATTTTCGAAGGAGAAAATATTCGGGTCATTGCACCATTGGATCGACGGGAAGGGGTCACTACTTAGAGCCAGTAAAGGGCGATCTCAGTCGGGAGGACCTAGATAATATCTATAATGTTACAGCCTAGCAGAATGATTATGTAAACCCAATAGCCGAAGGAGTGTTGAGTTGGCACAACATCGAGTCTTGCACATCTCACTCAGAGGAGGCTTTGGAGAATTGGAAAAATCGACTGCATGAGGTAAGTACCAGGTGATGCGCCCACATCATGAGAATGGTACGCTAGATTGGAACTGAAGTGAACAATTCACCTTGTTTTGACGGAGTCTCTGAGGTAGATATTTTTGTACAAGAATATGAAGAGCTTGGACGTTGCATTATGTGCTACACCAACTAGGTGGTGGGTTGCGCACAATGAGAGAGTTGTGGCGTGGCGACAATGTAAAGAATTGTTGAAAGTCAGGTTTGGACCCAACTTTGGGGTCCTTGGGAAAAAATACTCAGGAATGGAGTGCCCTAGAACTCACTTGAAGCGGTGCATTTCCGCATGGACAAAGGAAGGAGTACCTCAGCATTGGGATGAGTTGGTGCAAAATTTCAAGGAAACCTTTACATTTTAAGCAAATAACCTACATTAGGGAGGGCTATGGAGGTGCTGCGCAAAAAATATTTGCAGAGGATGACCCCGTCCTAAATACGAATGGGCCATTATGCGATGCATCTCAGCACTTGCAGTGGGTGATGGAATTTTTGGAATGTTACAATGTGGTAGATAATGGACGGGATGATGAGGATGATCCACGGAGTATCCAAAATCCAGAAGTGGAAGGTGAGTACATAGTGGAGGGATTGCCCTTACAATTTAAGGAATATGCGCAGCCAATCAAGACAAAGAAGGGTAAGTTCGAGGCTGAGAAATGTTCCAAGTTGGCAACCACTGGAAGCTACCGAGATGGTAGTATTATTGGAGGGGTCATAGGTTCCTTGTACTAGGAATTGACCGAAAACAATGGTAGGGAAATCAGAGGTATTGATGAATGTAGGAATTTACAGGGTAAGTTCCTCAGAAAGAACACCAAAAGGACACCGCTCACAACCAGATCTCAAATCAATACACCAGTATTTTTGACGTGGTTAAAACCCTCAAAGTGCAAGGAGGGAAACAGTCCACGGCCTGTCCCAACGTGGGTACTACAGGCAATTTATTAATCAAAGAATGAAAATTTACATAAGCTTCTCTCATGCACGGATTACCCGAACAATGACCCTCCATGCGCTTTAAATAGAACTTATGGACCAATCGGGTGTCAAGCCACGGATCAAGTGTCGGTAATACTGAGGTGAGAGTGAACCGTCGGATCACTACATATCGTGACCGTCGGATTGTAAGTTACAAAAAGTACAACGGTAAAGTAACACACTTTACCTAACTCTAACCTAACTCTATACTAGACCAAGTTGAACTTAACTATATCCTATGTGTCGGAATATCCTAACATCCCCCCTTAAGAACAACTTGGGATAGGATTGAAGGATTTACAAATATGACACAATAGGAGAAGGAAGGAGGCACTAGAGCCTATCCCCCCTTAGTGACAACTTCCTGAACTCCAAGCATATATCGAAGTTTAGTGAACTTCGCCTCTGTGAGAGCCTTTGTGAAGATGTCTGCAACCTGATCATCTGTTGGACAATATTGCACTTCAAGAACATGGTCATGAATGAGCTTTCTGATGAAGTGCATGTGTAGTTCAATGTGTTTGCTGCGCTGATGCTGGACTGGATCTTTGCATAGCTGAATGGCACTTTGATTATCACACCAAAGTGTGGTTGGATGCTGCTGCTCAAAGCCAAACTCTGATAGGATCTGACAAAGCCACAAGGCTTCCTTACTAGCTTCCACGGCACCACGATACTCTGCTTCTGCTGACGAAAGAGAAATGGCAGCCTGTTTCTTACAAGCCCATGTAATAGGTCCTGAACCAAGAGTGAAGACATAACCGGCAGTAGACTTCCGATCATCAGGGTCACCAGCCCAATCAGAATCAGTGAAACCAACTAACAGAGGAGCTGCTTTGGCACTGTAATGAATCCCAAACTGTACTGTACCTCGAACATAACGAAGTATTCTTTTAGCTGCTTTCCAATGACTTTCACGGGGGTTTTGCATAAAACGAGCAACAAGGCCAACAGCAAAGGAAAGATCAGGACGAGTATGGGTTAAATACAAGAGTTTTCCGACAAGTTGACGGTATAAGGTAGCATCAACTTCAGGAGAAGTACAAGAGACTGAAAGTTTGACTCCAAACTGAAAGGGAGAAGGGGCTGGCTTACAGTCTTCCATGTGAAAATGACGAAGAATATCACAAGCATACTTGGACTGGGAAAGGAAAATACCCTCTTGGGATTGCAAGACTTGAAGACCGAGAAAATAGTGTAAGTGTCCTAAGTCTGTCATTTCAAATTTCTTTTTAAGGCTGGACTTCACATGGTTTATAAGGTTGGGATCACTACCAGTAAGAATAAGATCATCAACATAAAGAACAAGGATGATAAGAGAGTTGCCCACTTTCTTGGTGTAGACAGTATTGTCAGAATGACACCTAGAAAAGCCAGATTCTAAAAGAAAGCTATCCATTTTGGCATACCAAGCCCGAGGAGCTTGCTTGAGGCCATAAAGGGATTTCTTAAGTCGACAAACAAGGCTGGAGTCTGTTTGTATGAAGCCAATGGGTTGTTCCATATAGATTTCTTCCTGCAAGTCCCCATGCAAGAAGGCAGATTTAACATCCATCTGATGGACTTCCCATTTTAAAGAGGCAGCAAGGGAAAGAACAAGGCGGATAGAGTTCATTTTGGCAACAGGGGAGAAGGTTTCAGTGTAGTCAATGCCTTCAACCTGTGAAAAGCCCTTAGCAACGAGACGAGCTTTATGTTTATCAACTTTCCCATCTGGTCCATACTTGGTTCTGTAAACCCATTTACATCTAACAAGTTTGCGTCCCTTTGGTAGAGGAACAAGATCCCATGTATCATTTGTCATCAATGAATGATATTCTTCATTCATAGCTGCTTCCCAATGTGGATGGCCTGAAGCTTCTGCAAAAGTGTCAGGATCATGATTTACTGGAGCTTGAGCCAGTAAAGAAGAGGCTCTTTCAAACTGAGAACGTGTACGTCGCTGATCTGTAGGATCACCGGCAAGATCACCTGCTGCATCCCGAGTAGCACGGACCCATCGTGGAAGTTGAGGATCCTGAGAAGGTGGGGGAGGATTATCATCCTCGCTTTCATCATCTGAAGAAGAAATGTTTTCAAAGATAGAAGAGATAGGAAGAGGTGGCACATCCGCCGGACTAGGCTCGCAGGCCGATTTATTTTCATCAAACTTTACATCTCTTCTAATGATAACATTTTTGGACTTAAATGGAATAAGTCTATATCCTTTTACATCTTCAGAATATCCAACAAAAGTACATTTCTCACTCTTAGGTTCTAAAGCTTTATGCTTTTCATCTGGAATATGGGCCCATGCTTCACTTCCAAACACACGAAAGTGACTTACATCTGGTTTAATGGAACTCCAAGCTTCTTCTGGAGTGATATTCTCTAGAACCTTAGTAGGAGTGCGATTGATTATATAATTTGCACAATTAATTGCTTCGGCCCAAAAACTAAGACTGAGTCCTTTAGATTGCAGCATACAATTAGCCATTTCCTTTAAGGTGCGATTTTTCCTTTCAGCTACACCATTTTGTTGTGGAGTGTATGGAACAGTATGTTGCATTTGAATTCCATTTTCGGTGCAAAAGTTGATGAATGTGTTTTTAACATATTCTCCACCATTATCAGTTCTTAGCTTAAGAATTTGATGTCCAGATTGTTTTTCAACAAAGGCTTTGAAGGCCAAAAAGGTGTTAAATACTTCGCTCTTGAGTTTTAAGAAGTATACCCAAGTGCGTCTGGAGAAATCATCAATGAAAGTTAAGAAGTACTTGCAGCCAGAGAATGAAGCAACAGGAAGAGGACCACATAAATCACTGTGCACAAGCTGTAAAGGGGCTGAGGCGTGCCAAGAGGCACGTTTGTCAAAACTGTCCCGATGATGTTTTCCGAGTACACATCCGGAACAAACACCATCTCTGCAAGATACCATAGGAAGACCTGTCACCATATTTTCTTTACATAGATGCTGAAGGGAGCGATAGTTTAAGTGACCAAATCGCTCATGCCAAAGTTTGCTCACTTCATCATTATGAGCAACAAATACTGAGGGAAGATTTGATGACCCAAAGTTGTGAAACTTATACAACCTTTTGGAATCATCAGCAAGACCAGTAGCTAGAATCTGTTTAGGATCTTTTAGATCCTTGATTACAACATCATGAGGTGAAAATTCAACAATTTTACCTTCACCTGAATGAGTTATCTGATAGACAGATAGAAAGTTGCAGGATAAGGTTGGAACACATAATACATCATTAAACTGACCATTGTCTAGATGAACAGTTCCAGTCCCTACAACATTAAGAGATCTATCATCACCAACATATATATTTTTGGTGTTACAATCATTTAAAGAAGAAAACATGGCTTGGTTTTTGGCCATGTGACAAGAGGCTCCAGAATCAATGAGCCACTCATGAGAATGAGAAGAAGAAGAAGATACATTTAATGCATAACCAGACTGAGATGATTGACAATGACATGCAGAAAGTGCCATTCCGGAAGTTGAAGTTGAAGTAGGCTCCACATGGATGTTATGTTTCTTCATTGCGGCTTCCAAGGCTTCCATCTTCTTAAAGCATTTAGATTCTAAGTGGCCATCTCGATTACAAAAGTTACAATGTCTATCAGTCTTCTTCCATTTGTTTTTATTGGTCTTATCATTTTGCTGAAATGATCTTTCATTTTGAGGCTGAGATGGTTTAGGACCATTCTTTTGAGGATATGACTTCTTAGGATTCTTTGAATTTGGTTGCTGTTGGGCGGCTAACGCTTTCGTGGAAGAGTTTCCAAGATTAAGAAGACCAAGGTGTAAGAGTTTTTCTTGTTCTCTTATTAAGGAATCACAAAAGGAGTCAAAGGAAGGGGCCTTGTAGTCTTTTCCTTGACAAATGAAAGCTTCCCTTGTAGAATGGAAAGTGGAAACAAATACAGAGTAGGCTGGTCCCAACTTAGTAAGGATGGAATAAATAAGGTTACCATCTTCTTTCTTAACTTTAACACCTTCCAAGAGATATCTAAGGGTCTTGAATTTGGACAAGAAATCTTCAATGCAAGAAAAATTATTAGGATCCAAAGTAAGCAGCTCATTTTCAAGTTGATGGGCTCTAATTTCATTTTTAATCCCAAAAACTTTAGCGAGTTTTTCTAATGCTTCATGAGGAGTCTCAAGGTCTGCAATGTGGAATCTAAGATCAGGAGAAATAGACATCCCTATCAAACCACGTGCTTGATCTTGTCTATTTTCCCATTTTGCAACCTTGTCTTCATCTTTTGGTTTCTTCTCTTGGTCTGTGGCTATTCTGAAGAGACCTTTACTTCTAAGTAAATCTTCCATGTAGGCTACCCATTGGAAGTAGTTAGTGCTGTCAAGAATGACTTGGCATGGACTTTCCATTTTAAAAAAAACTGAAGCTGAAGATGCTGAAAGTAAGTGTTCCAATGGATAGATCTCGAAAAAATAGGTGGTTTTAAAAAAAACGGCTCTGAAAAAGGCTTCCGGATGAAGAAGTTATGGCTTTTTGAAAAAAAAATTGTTGAAGTTGCCGGCAAAGTGCGCGAATGTGCGGGAATGAAAAAATCCGCCCCCACAAAATGGAGACTTGAACCCAAGACCTCTACTCTCTTAAAATAGCTTTGAACCAATTGATCTATACAAAAAATTTGAGAGAGAGAGAGAGAGAGAGAGGGGGGGGCCTTGGTTTGCGTGCTTGCCTTGAGAAAGCTCTTTTTCCCTACAAAACACAAAACACAAAACCCAACACGAATATGCAAAGAAAAACGAACCTTGCGGCTCGAAGTTAGCTTTAGCCAAAAAACTAGAAATTTTTAAAAAAAATCTCAAAGTTAGCTTTAGCCGAAAAACTAAATATTTTTCTCAATGTTTCTGATTTTCCGAGATCACACTAAGGTGCAGGGAAAAGAGCATACGCATGAGAAAAATCCTTCCTTTCTGTTTCTGATTTGCCCAGATCGCACAGAGTCGCAGGGCAAAGAGCATACGCAGAAATGAAAGGTATAGATTCGGTTAAAAAAAAGGGCTAAATAAACCGAAACCGAAATAAGCAGAGAGAAAATAACAGTAAACTGCAAAAAAAAACACTGTATACCTCCCGATCTGAAAAATGACGCAGCTAGGGCTACCGGAAACCTTTTCGCGTGAAACGAAAGGGGTTCCTCACTGGAACAGATGCTCCGAACGCAACAGAGCAGTCCTCTCGGCCCGAAAGCAGTCAGAAACAGCAGATCTAGGAAACGACAGCCGCATGCAGTTCTACCGGCTTCAGATTTGGATCACCAACGGACGCGGCCCTCAAATAGCTCTGATACCATGTAGGAATTTACAGGGTAAGTTCCTCAGAAAGAACACCAAAAGGACACCGCTCACAACCAGATCTCAAATCAATACACCAGTATTTTTGACGTGGTTAAAACCCTCAAAGTGCAAGGAGGGAAACAGTCCACGGCCTGTCCCAACGTGGGTACTACAGGCAATTTATTAATCAAAGAATGAAAATTTACATAAGCTTCTCTCATGCACGGATTACCCGAACAATGACCCTCCATGCGCTTTAAATAGAACTTATGGACCAATCGGGTGTCAAGCCACGGATCAAGTGTCGGTAATACCGAGGTGAGAGTGAACCGTCGGATCACTACATATCGTGACCGTCGGATTGTAAGTTACAAAAAGTACAACGGTAAAGAAACACACTTTACCTAACTCTAACCTAACTCTATACTAGACCAAGTTGAACTTAACTATATCCTATGTGTCGGAATATCCTAACAATGAAGCCCAGAGAAAAGTTGTGGAGATCAGAAGAGTACCAAATAATCATACAATGACAGGAGCAGTTGATGGCTATGCCACCTTGCAGGAGATGGGCTGAAAGTCAAGACGATTGAGGACGGGAGAAAGGGATAAATTATCCCTTGTGTACATATGTAAATGTTGTAAATAAGTAGGAGTAAAGGTTATATAGGATGGGGTTTAACCAGAGGTTATGTAGGTGTAGCTAAAGATAAGCAGCATGCTGTGTTGGGGGTGATGACAACTTAAGTATAAAAGTCATTATAAAGGATCAACCAGCACGATAAACACTGGCGACGACATAATTCAGCATGAGAAGGCTCAAGGGCATTGATGATGGTCAGGATCACGTGAGGAATGCTACATCAGAATGATTTATCCTGTCAAAACAATCTTCGGGGAGAAAGAAAAAAATCGATTGGATAGATCATCGAATCCCATATGGCAGCAAAGGGAAGTCGACAAGCTGTCAATATACCCTTGGACGTTGTCACGCTATGGTTATGAGATCCAAAACTGGGGTGAAGGAAGACCTGAATGTAGAAATTTCTGTTTTCCCACCCCGGTTTTCAGTTTCTCCTTATTTCTCCCATGTAGTTAAATGCCCATTCCCATAACCATACATTTAACAGACTGAAAAAAATAAATATTGCTGAAAACACAAATTCTGGAAATTTTTCAGAATGCTGGAAATTGCAGAATTAAAAATCAGCGATAAAAAACAGCCATAAAAACAAAAACACTGATATTTTTGGTCAACTTGACCCTGGAAAAACCCCCTACAACTCTTGGGGAAAACCAGTTTGAGAGCTCTTCTTTATTTCTGAAAATTGCATTTTTACAGTGAGAATTATTCAGCAAAAAATCAGCAAACAAATTTACAACTTATCTCCTTTCCCGTGCCTCACAGCAATCTGGAAATTACAGCAAACAAGACAGCAATAAATGCTGTACGGCCTCCGTTTTGTGTGCAGAAAAATCAGCAAACTGCTTCTCGATTTTTGTGTAAAAATCTGCCTTTCACTATGTGCTGAATCAGCTATACAAATCTGCTCAACTGCTGCCTTGGAATGTGTGCCAAGCTGCTGTCTCCTTCTCCTCCTTGCTCAGATGGCCTCACAACTAGCTAGACTGGCTGCCATATACTCTGCTTCCGCTGAACTCAGTGCTACTGACTGCTGCTTCCGGCTGAACCATGACACTACTGTTGAACCCAACACAAAACAGCACCCTGAAGTGCTCTTCCTATCAGAAGCACAACCTGCCCAATCAGAATCAGTGTATCTTGCCAATCTCACTCCATCTCCCTGCCTGTAGTCCAGACCATAATCCACTGTCCCCTGCAAGTACCGCAAAATGTGTTTTGCAGCCACCCAGTGAACCTTCCTAGGCTCACACATAAACTGACTCATCGTGTTGACTGCAAAACAGATGTCTGGTCTAGTGTTGACCAAATACATCAAGGAACCAATCAGCTGCCTGTACAATGTGGGATCCACCAACTCGGAATCCGAAGCATGAAGCTTCTTCCAGTTGGTGATCATCGGTGTCGACATGGGTCTACAATCCTCCATGTGGAATCTGCTAAGGATGTCCACAATATACTTCCCCTGCCCCAGGAAGAAATGCCTCTCCTCCTGCTACACCTCCAAACCCAAAAAGTAATGCATCAAGCCGATGTCCTTCATCTCAAACTCTGCCGCAAGATCTCTCTTGCAGTGCTCTATGAGTCTCTCTGCACCTGTAATGATCAAGTCATCCACATACAGCACCAGAATGAGAGGCTCCTCACCAATCACAATAAAGTAAAGGTTCGGATCTGCCTCACTCTTTGTGAAACCCATCCCCTGCAAATATGTATCTATCCTGGAGTACTAAGCTCTGGGAGCTTGCTTCAGGCCATAAAGGGCCTTCTTCAGTCTGCACACATGGGACTCCTTCCCATGCACCTCAAAGCCCTGTGGCTGCTCAATGTACACCTCCTCCTGTATGAAGCCATTGAGAAATGCGGTCTTCACATCCATCTGGTGGATCTTCCAACCCATCTCTGCTGCTATCGATATAATGGAGCGGATCGAAGTATATCGAGCCACAGGAGCGAAGGTCTCCTCATAATCAGCTCCCTCTACCTGGGAGAACCCTCTAGCCACAAACCTCGCTTTGAATTTCTCAATGCTGCCATCTGTAGCATGCTTTACCTTGTAAAGCCATCTGGAAGTAACCACGGATTTGCCCTCAGGCCTCGGCACCACCTCCCAAACATCATTCTTCATGATAGAAGAATACTCCTCCTCCATGGCCTCTCTCCAGACCCGCTGGCTAGCTGCCTCCTCATAGCTAGAAGGCTCAGAGTCAAGGATGCTGGTAACCATCGCCATATAGCTACAAAACCTCTCAGGTGGTCTACTCTCTCTGACCGGCCTCTTCGGCTCAGCAACAGATGTGGCATCTCTCAAGGTGTCCTGAAGCCACTTGGGCTTCCTCTTCCCTGAGCGCACTTCTCCCACTGGAGAATGAAACTCCTCCTCATCATCATCATTAGTAGCCTGAACTCCTGACTGTCTGTCTGCTGTCCTCCTGCCTGCACCTGAACCTGTAGAAGCTGAGGTACCGTGTGAACTGTCCATCAGTGGACTCCCTAGTGAACTGCTCTGTGAACTGCTCTGCATGCTGCCCGGAGCACCACCCCTCTGGCTCGGCAAGCCACTGCTCACTGATGGACCTGACATCCTCATCGATGTACCTCCGGGTCCTCCTGATCCCTGCCCACTGGATCCCTGCGACTGACTCAACTGCTGCTGAGGGTCTGGCTGATCCAGATACTCTAACTTCCGTGACCTCCTAAAGGCCCTGTCCTCCTCGAACTTCACATCCCGTCTGACAACAACTCTCCTTTGTGCAGGAATGTAAATCCGAAAGGCCTTTGAGGTCTCACTGTAGCCCACAAAGATACCCTTCTCTGCGGTGGGCTCTAGTTTGGTCCTCTTCTCCTTGGGTATATAGGAGTATGTTATGCATCCAAAGATATGAAGATGACCAATATCAAGCTTCTTCCCAGAGAAAGCCTCCTCCGGAATCATGTGCCCCAAGGCATGATGCGGACTCCTGTTCTGCAAGTAAACAGCTGTGTTGTAGGCTTCTGCCCACAAGAACAATGGCAACCCCTGATCATGTAACATGGCTTTGGCAGCCCCTATGATGGATCTGTTCTTCCTCTCTGCAACTCCGTTCTGCTGGGGGTTGTAAGGAACAGTGAACTCCCTCCTAATGCCTGCCTCCGCACAATAGTCAACAAACTCTCCAAGGGTGTACTCTCCTCCATTGTCCGACATCAAGGACTTGATCTTTCGACCTGTCTGAGTCTCCACAAGAGCTCTGAACTCCTGAAACCGCTTGAAGACCTCACTCTTGGTCTTCAAAAAATAAATCCAGGTCCTCCTAGAGTGATCATCAATGAATAACACATAGTACTCATATCCACTCAAGGAAACATGAGACATCCGACCGCTCACATCGGAATGAATAAAATCAAGTATCCCCGTCGCTCTGCTGTCACTGCTAGGAAAAGGGGATTTGGCAAACTTGCCCATCGCACAACCTCTGCAAGTATCAAAGTGATCAGTACTGAAATCTGGCACACCTGTAGTGATCTCCCGCAATGTCCTCAAGGCTCCATGATACATATGTCCCATCCTGCGGTGCCAAATCTCACACAGCTCAGAACTGCTAGCTCTACTGTCGGTACTACTGCTCAATGCCAAAAGGGGTTGGAATGCAAACTTGTACACCTTTGCATGGCGTACACCTATCACTCTAGCTGAATCAGCTGGAGTGCCCCTGGGATACATCAACACCTGTCCTCCCCTGAACAGTACCTCATATCCTCTGTCCTCCAAAGCTGAGACGGATATGAGGTTCTTCCTCATCCCTGGCACATAAAGAACCTCTGACACCTTCAAGGGAGGTTTGGACTCCCTCTGAAATGTCACTGTCCCCACCCCGACTGCTCTAACAACTCTGTCATCACCGAGTACTACCTCAATATCAGTGCCACTCTCTGAAAGCTCTGAGAAGTACTCACGGACTCCTGTCATATGACGTGAAGCGCCACTGTCCACATACCAGATACCTGAAGATGCTCCACTAATCGAGGGAAAAGCATGCTCCCTCTGAACCTGTGTGGCAGGTGATGAGCCCCAATTTTTGGTACAATTTGGGCTCATTTGGCCTACTTGCTCTGCTCAAACCATTCATTTTTTATTGCTTATGCATTCATTTCTTGGTTTATTCGTGTTGTTTGTAGGAAGAAGGGTAGGCATTCTATCTACGTGACTAATGCATGATGCTTTCAGGTTTTTGGCATTAAAAGGGAGAAAAGACCACGAGAAAGGAGACAAGGAGACAATAAGGTGGCACTGCTGGTTTTTAGGAGAGGATGTCCACAGTCTTGGGGACCTTCCTCGTGATTCCCACCATAGCTCCGAGCTCCAACCAATCTCCCCCACCGAGCTTAGAGGCAGCCAACCGTTCTACAGGAACCGCAGTTACAACTGTCCTACAGGAACAGCAGTTATAACTGTTCTACAGGATCAACAGTTTAACCTTCAGTTGGACAGCCGAGCTCCACAAATCAAGGACACCTGTTGGATGATCATTTTGCATAAATACTGAGGCCGTAGCCTTGGAAAGGGGCTTTTTGAACTTTTTCATTACTCTTGTAATTGGGAAGTACGAGCTACAGCTCGGTGTTTGTTCCTTTTGTAAGCCAGTTTTGGCATGATATCAGATGTTTGGTTATGAATAAAGGAGGCAGATTTTGATCTCATTCTGAGTTTCTAAGGGAGCTATAGCTCTCAGGTTAGGGCCCAACCTGAGAGCAATAGATCTCCTCGGTGTTGTAATGTTATTTGCATTTCGTTCCAGCACTTTGAGTCTTTACTTTGACATGCAATTTGAATTTACAGTCTGTTAATTTAGTCTTTTTCATGAGATTGAATAGGATTAGTTTATGGTGAAATTTGCTTTCAGTTGCTAAGATTCGATAGGAGGATAGTTATAATTTATTGGAGCTCCAGAAAAAGGTTGTTAAGGCTCACTGCCATCTCTCTTAGGGATTGGGGTGCAGTCCATATCAACCACCAAAAAGAAACACAGTTCTTCTCACTTCCATGCAAGCTGCAACATGGTCATTTTCGTTGAAGATCCATCCATGCACTTTTGATATTGAACCATACTTCTACATTCCACTTCCATGCACGAGTTTCATTTCTTGGTTTTCCATTGCTGTTCATAGGTTTCATGGCACAGTTATCATAGGTTAATGAATTCTCGTTTTTGGTGCATAAGTCATTTGTTTCATTTACGCTGCTCCATATCATTCCACTTCCTTCTTCTTCTTCTTGATCTCTCCTCAAGCCCTACTCGGCCTCTGTCCATCTCATTTCCTTCCAGCTCTCCCATTATTCACGTAGCTTCATTTAACTAACCTTTCGTTGATCCCATCCTTCCAACCATCAACCCACTGCATGCACTCTTCCTCCATCTGATTTCTCTGCTCCTGAGCCATCACCAGCTCCATCTCCATCTCACCTATCCTCCCACACCACTCCAACACTTCACCATCTTCCAAAACTTCCACGGTCAAACATCCTGTAGAATTGCACAGACTTCCTGTAGAATCCCTGAGTTTCCTGTAGGATCCCCTGCAGACTTCCTGTAGAAGCCTGCAAACTCGGTTGCTGAGCATCCGAACGTGGCAGACTTCTGTGGACTGATGCTAGAGACCCTCAGGGACCTCCCTCAGCCATCCTGACCTTACCCATGCTTTCCCTCCATTCAAACCGCTCCTGCACAACCAAACCCTAATCAAAAGCATCATCACAATAAATCCAACCACTTAATGAAAAAATACAAAAACATGTCTTTTCAGATGCAAGTAGCTTAGATGCATGTATTTCAGTTCACTGCAAGTAATGGCATTATTGGTAGTGGTTTCATTCACAGTTTTGCATTGTAAGGGCCTAGCTAGTCAAATTAGGGTTTACTAGGGTTTTCATGCTTTGTTGGCTTTCAGTTTCTTTTTGCAAATAGACTAGTCTCCTTTGAGTTAGCTTTCGTCCATCATTCATAAAGCTTCTTCTGTGAGCATATAGAAGTTGGCTTGAGCCCTAGCGGACTTGTGCCAGCTGACCAAGTGACAGCTGCGACAAGAGCTAGTACTTGTGCATACAACACCGTCGCTTCCAAGTTTGTACGAACTACCGGGTTGATAAAATTAGAGATAGGAAGCTCCAGGAGTTGTAGCATTATTGCTACAATACTGGAGCCCACCATCCTTTTTGGCGCCGTTGCCGGGGAAGCGTCAGAGTATTAGTAATTGTTGTTTTTTTTCTACTTTCTTACTCTTGCCTTCTGCTAAGTAGTTTACTTCATTTCCATTCTGCAAAAGTAGCATAGATATTTCCTGCTTTCATAGATTAGCATTTCCTGCTTTCATAGATTAGCATTTCCTGCTTTCATAGACTAGCATTTCCTGCTTTCATAGATTAGCATTTCCTTTCTACAAGCGTAGACTAGCATTTCCATTCTTGCAATTTCATTTGAGCAAAGTAGAATAGTTCTTTCCTGCTTTCAGTTTAATTCTGCATCTTTCACAGTTAGTATAGATCAATCTGTCTCAGTTTTGCAGGTACCAAAAGAAAAGCAAAGCAAAAACAATCAAAAGAAAAAGAAAGTCTTTTCCATTTCATGCCTCGTAGGAACCGAGATAGATCAGGCAAATTCCTACCAAACACCCCCACCACATCACTGAGTCACCCTTCTCTCTTCTTTGGTGACAGTGACCCAGAGGAACCTATAGGTGAACATCCTGAGATATACAAAGATCCTATAGTAGAAGAAGAGTTAGAGACCACTCCATCTGAAGCTATGGCTGACAATAGAAGAGAAGATGAGAGAATAGAAGGTGCCTTCCCATCCGAGAGACCAATGGAGAGATGAAAATGAAGAACATTAGCCCCTCCGCCTTACCTCACTTCCATGGGCTGACCACTGAAGATCCGGATACCTTCCTGTTTGAGTTTGCTGTCCTTTGTAGAACCTATGACTATACTGAAGATGAGCAAAAGCTGAAACTTTTCCCTTCCACTCTTAAGGATGCAGCATTACGCTGGTTCATGGGCTTACCTGGGAATAGTATCACCACTTGGGCTCAGATGCAGCAAGCTTTCAATACCAAGTACCGAGATTACTGTAGGTCCAAGGAAACAAAGGGGGAAATCTTTCGGATGACCATGGGAAACGATGAGTCCTTAGAGGATTATGAGGAGAGGTTCCAACTAAGCTATAAGCGGGCCAGGTGCACACTTGACCCTGAATCCCTCAAGTTGGTCCTGCTCCGAGGAGTCCCTGAAGACCTCTTAGATACCTTCACATGTTAGCTGGGGGGGACATTTACCAACTGCCTTATGAGAACATCAAGACTGTGTTTAGAAACCACTCCAGGGCAGCTCGGAAACGAGGTAGAGGAAACCACCTCTCAACTAGTGTCCCTTTCTCCAAACATGAGCTCGCAAATCAATTAGAGGACCTTAAGAGTGAGGTGAGACAAACCATTGCCATGCAGCTTGACACATTCAGGATTCAGCAAAAGAAAGAAGAAGCTGAGAGAGCCTTGGCTGTCTTCTGCCCTAGGTGCACAAGGAGACACCCTAAGAACGAATGTCCATTGCATTCGGTTGAAGTGTGTTTCGTTTGTGAGGAGGACCATCCCACAAATCAGTGTCCAACCTTACCTGGGTTTAAAGCCATGTACCAAGGGGCAGAAGCTCCCACTGAACCTCTCTATTACCTCAACCAAAGGAGGCCACAAGGATCTAGACCTTATCAGCAGGGGATGCAAGGGGCATCTCAAGCTTATTACAGCCCCAACCAATCGACTCCTATGCCTTCCTGGGGTCCCCCTGCTCATCCTTCATGGTCCATGCCTCCTCCATGGTCTTATCCACCTCAGTACCCCACTCAACCTACTTCTCATTCATATCACTCACATGCCCAGCCACAGCCTCAATGGAATGCACCTCAGTCGGGGTGGAGGCCCCAATACAACACTCCTCCTGCCATCTTGCCTCCACCACCAGTTCAACCTCAGCCATTACCTCCTGCTCCTCCAAGGCAACCTCAAATGCCTGCTCAACCGAACCCGAACCCCAACAACAGACAGGCCCAACAGGTATACACTGGGGAGACCTCATGTCCTACCTATGCTGTGGAGATCCAGGAGATCAATCTTCGATCTGGAAAGACTCTACCAGATCGCCAACCCCTCCCCCAGAGGATGAGGAAGATAAACAGGAAAGTGAACCAAAGGCTATTCCACCCTTTCCTGAGAGACTAACAGCCACCACACAACCCAACTCAGAGGAGGATGAGCTTCTGGGTGAGCTCAAGCAGTTGTGTGTAAAAATACCACTTCTCCAAGCCATCAAGGATGTGCCAATATACAACAAACTGGTTAAGGAGAAGTGTTTCAAACACCCAGGCAGACGGAAGAAAGATGCCTCAACTATCAATGTCATAGGACAACTGTCTGACCTTATGTTAGGACAAGTCATCTGCCCAAAGTACCTAGATCCTGGAAGTCCTGTAGTTGATGTTCACATCAATGGCACCATTATACCTCACACCTTGATTGATCTGGGGGCTGCCATTAATGTGATGACCAGGGATACCATGCTTAAACTTAATCTTCAGGGTTCCTTGAGGAAGACCTCGACAGTACTGCAATTAGCAGA
The DNA here is from genome assembly GCA_031772625.1 of Pinus tabuliformis. Taxonomy (NCBI): domain Eukaryota; kingdom Viridiplantae; phylum Streptophyta; class Pinopsida; order Pinales; family Pinaceae; genus Pinus; species Pinus tabuliformis. The sequence goes on from CM062816.1 coordinate 626,986,135, forward strand.
TCGCTCCACCGTGACTCCCGAAGGGATTGTGGAGGATGTCTTGGTATCTATTGACTCTTGGGAATACCCTGCAGACTTCCTGGTTCTGCAACCAAAGGCAAAGCTTACTGGATATCCTCTCATTTTGGGAAGGCCTTGGTTAGCTACTGCAGATGCTTACATAAGTTGTCGTGCAGGAAACATGACCATCAAAAATGGTCCCATGTCCAAGCAGCTAGTCCTATACCCTCCTGCCCAACCCTCCTTAGAGCATGACTTACCACTCTGGTTGGAAGAAGGAGAGGAAGACGAGGTGTACTCAGCACCTCTGTGCACTTTAGATACCACTAGAAGAGACCCCCCAACCGAGGATGACTTGATCGAGACCTTGATCCAGAATCCACCTTCCAGTGCACTACCCTTAGAGAAATTAGTGGAGGATGCCCAAGCCAGCACCTTAGTGGATCTTTGTACAACCAACCCTGTTACTCCCAGAGTCAAGAATGTGGAGTTCGGCCCTGAGAAAGCATTGAAGATCAGCTCCTCCCTATCTCCTTCCCAGGAAAAGGAGTTGTGTAGTCTATTGGCCAACCACCTAGATGCTTTTGCTTGGAGCTATAAGGAAATGAAAGGAGTCCATCCTTCGGTCTGTACCCATCATATATACATCAAAGAGGATTGTAAACCGGTTAGGCAACCTCAGAGGAGAATGAATCCAGCCCTTAAGGACATTGTCAAGGAAGAATTGCAAAAACTGTTGGATGCCGGGTTCATCTACCCCATCTCAGATAGTGAATGGGTGTCCCCTCTAGTGTTGGTTCCCAAGAAAAATGGGAAATGGAGAATCTGTGTGGACTACCGAGAACTGAACAAAGCTACCAAGAAGGACCATTTCCCTCTACCTTTCATAGATCAAGTGTTGGATGGACTGGCAGGAAAGAAGTTCTTCTCTTTCCTGGATGGGTTTAGCGGGTACAACCAAATCCAAATCAGCCCGGAAGACCAAGATAAGACCACCTTCACTTGTCCTTGGGGTACCTTTGCCTACCGAGTCCTTCCCTTTGGGCTATGCAATGCTCCTGCTACCTTCCAGAGAGCTGTCTTGAGCATCTTCTCGGAGCTGGTCCATGATGCAGTAGAAATCTATATGGATGACTTTACTCCTTATGGGGCCAACTTCCAGGAAGCATTGTCCAACCTGGGAAAAGTCCTAACCAAATGCACCGAGATGAACTTGTCCCTTAGTCCTGAAAAATGTGAATTCCTAATGACTGAAGGGACCGTGCTAGGCCATACCATTTCTTGCCAAGGGTTGCAGGTGGATCCTAACAAAATTGCTCTCATCAAGAGGGTTCCACCTCCTCAAAAGGTAAGGGATGTCCGGAGTTTCTTGGGATTAGCAGGATACTACCAGAGATTCATTAAAGATTTCAGCAAGCTAGCCTCGCCATTGTTTGGCCTGTTGGCAAAAGATGTGGAGTTTAATTGGACTGACGATTGTCAGAGGGCTTTAAATGAATTAAAGGACAAGTTGGTGTCAGCCCCAATCCTCAGAGGTCCAAACTGGGCCCTACCTTTCCACATCCACACTGATGCCTCGAACAAAGCCATAGGTGTAGCTTTAGGACAAGTTGAGCAAAAACTTCCATATGCCATTTACTTTGTTAGCAAAAACTTGTCCAAAGCTGAGCTGAATTACACTGTAACCGAGAAAGAATTCTTGGCTGTGGTCCATGCACTGAACAAGTTCCGACATTATATTACTGGTTACCAGACCTTTGTACATACTGACCATGCTGCAATTAGATATTTAATGAATAAACCAGATGTGAATGCTCGTATTATTAGATGGTTACTTTTATTGCAGCAGTTTGATTTGACCATTGTTGACAAACCAGGTAGAGAAAATGTTGTTGCTGACTTTTTATCTAGATTGGATTTGTCTGCAGATGAGGATGGAACAGTGGATGACCAGATGCCCGATGAACATCTGTTTGCTATTTCAGTACTCTCTCCATGGTTTGCTGATATAGCAAACTATCTTGTTTCAGCACAGTTCCCTCCACACCTATCTTCCAGAGAGAAGAGCAGAATCATCAGAAAAAGTGCCTCATTTACTTGGATCGGGGGCAATCTGTTCAAGCTTGGCCCCGATCAGATCTTAAGGCGTTGTGTAAGGGAGGAGGAAGTCTTTGATATCCTCCTCACTTGTCATGATGGGCCTTGTGGAGGACATTTTGCAGCAAAGAGAACTGCCTTCAAAATCCTGCAGGCAGGCTACTATTGGCCCACACTTCATCAAGATGTCAGAAGATATGTCAGTCAGTGTGACCAATGCCAAAGAATGGGGAAACCGACCCAAAGGGATGAGATGCCTCTCCAACCTCAAGTGACTCTTGAGCCATTTGAGAAGTGGGGCATGGACTTTGTGGGCCCAATCAACCCCTCTTCGAGGCAAAGGACTTACATCATTGTGTGTACTGACTATTTGACAAAGTGGGCAGAGACCAAAGCAATCAAAGAAGCAACAGAAGAAAAGGTGGCCGAGTTCCTAAGAGAAAACATCTTCTATAAGTTTGGCTATCCAAGAGAGCTGGTCACCGATCAAGGGAGCCAGTTCACCTCCAACCTGGTTGAAGATCTACTAGCTCATCACAAGATCAAGCATAGGACTTCCACCCCTTATCACCCTCAAGCAAATGGGCAGGTGGAAGTCACCAATAGAGCATTAGAAGGGATCTTGACTAAGGTGGTGAGCAGCAGCAGAAAGGACTGGGCAGATCGCCTGGTTGAAGCCACATGGGCTTACAATACCACTTGGAAGACCACCACCGGCTTCACACCGTATGAGCTGGTCTATGGGAAGAGAGCTTTGCTGTCCATTGAGTTTGAATACAACACTTTGAGGATGGCAGCTCAGCTGGACCTAGATCTCAGCCATGCACAACAAGAAAGGCTACTGCAGCTGAATGGCCTGGATGAGCACCGAATGCAGGCCCTCCTTCACTCAGAAGTGGTTCAACTTCAGAGAAAGGTGTGGCATGACCAACATCTCCATGACAAGCAATTTCAGCCGGGAGATTGGGCTTTGTTGTATGACTCCAGATACAAAGATTTCAAGGGGAAGCTGAGAACCAGATGGCTAGGACCATATGCAGTGGAAAAATGCCATGACAATGGATCTGTCCTCATTCGAACCATTGACGAGGAAGCCATTCCCATGCTTGTCAATGGGCATCGTTTGAAGGTCTACAGGAGACCTCTCTCAAGACAAGAGTTCATCAAAACTATGGAGAAATCTGTATTGGTCCTAGAGAGAGGTTCTGCCTCTGCTTCTGGCATACCCTGAGGGATATGAAAAAAAAAAAAAAATGAAAAAAAAATGAAAAAAATAATAAAGATCCTAGGGTGAAAACCTCTCTGAGGCGCCTAAGGCAGGTGGTAGGGGTGAAAACCTCATTGAGGCGCCCCTATTGTCTTTCAAAAAAAAAAAAAAAGAGAAAAGGTTTGAAAAAGATCCTTGAGTGAAAACCTCTCTGAGGCGCTCAGGGCAGATGGCACGGGTGAAAACCTCTTTGAGGCGCCCCTGTTATCTTTCAAAAAAAAAAAAAAAAAAAAAAGAAAAAAGAAAAAAAACAATAAGCAAAATATGGTAAAATTGCATGCAGGTTGCAGATGTTCTATGGAGGAGAGGAAGCCTTCAACTCAAAGCCAAGGGTCTTTATCATGCTGTCAAGGGACCTTACCAGCACCTCCTCCAAGGGTACCCATGTTTTTTCAAGGTATGTGCAATTTTATCATGGTTTGAATCCTCTACAGGAAGATGCAGTCTTTCTACAGGAAGGCGCGGATTTTCTACAGGAAAGTACAGACTTTCTACAGGAAGGCCGAACTTTCTACAGGAAGCTCTGTGTTCTACAGGAAACTTCCTGTAGAAGTTTGGGACGGCCCAGAATTCATCTTAAAAGGAGATTTAGCGACTATGGATTGGTTTGGATGCATGCAAGCCTCTGTTGGCACCCTTGCACATTGCTGTCACCTTGCTCCACCATCCTTGTCGACATGCAACCAAGTTCCCTGCACCAACAAAGAAGATCGATGAGTTCTCGCGGGAAAAGCCATTTTCGAAGATAAACCAATGCTGAGATCTCATACCACAGGCATCAGAAGCTCCGGGGACGTGATTGAAAGGCCAGATCCTCCGTCGTGCAGCATGCACCCAAAGAGGAAGAACTGTTACGAGACACCTCGCGGGAATCCTGTAACAGTTCAACCTGCTCGAGTGGATACCATTCACAGCACCGCCATCTGCAACGAAACGCGGGCGCATGCAACCAAAGCATCCACTCCATCGTCGGCAGCCTGTAACCACGAGCCTCCGGGTCTGTGTAAGTCGCATGCAGCAGGTAGATCCATTCACCATTGTCCAAGAACTGGAAAAATCGTGTGCAGCCACGCAGGTAAGTGTCTCAACCCTTCCTTCCATCAAATCGCATGAATTTTACTTTGAATTGTTTGCATGGCGTAAAAGTGAATGGTTGAGCGGCCGTATGGCCAGTCGACTGGCCACGTCGGCTAGTTATGGTGTAATTGGATGTTTGGGTGGCGGCCACGACAAAGAGAATGTGCGGCACGCACGTGAGAACACTCCCGTCGGAAGCAAGAGTTTAACAGGAAAAGGCGGCGGCAAATCTGTGGGAATGGATGCGGCAGCAAGTGAATACGTAGGCAAATGATGGATGATGTCGCCCAACGGTCCGGCGGGGACAGCTCACCCCCTGCGCCATGGATTGCGCCGATTCAAAATCTAATCGGCTAGATCATGCACATGCATTTATCAACCACCACTTCAAACTCGAGTGGCTATTCTGATCTCCTCTGCGCTTTGATACGCCGAGCTGTTGGCTACCAGAACACTGGTGAAGCACACCTCGAGCGCAGGCCGACTACAGTCCTCCCCGAAAATTGCGCACTGCTCCTACAGGAACACAGTTTCTACAGGAACGCAGTTCTACAGGAACGCAGTCTCTACAGGAACGCAGTTCTACAGGAACGCAGTCTCTACAGGAACGCAGTCTTCTACAGGGAAGCGGGTGCCTCACGAAAAAAGGTGGCCAATTAAAGAGGTAACCCTGAACTCTTCATGCAACTGGTTAGTAAGAGTGGCAAGACCATCGTCCACAGTCTGGTCATAAAGATATCGGTGAAATTGTTGTTTGTTGTGCCTATGCTGTCGTTCTACAGGATGTCAGTATAAGTAAACTGTGTTGAATTTTGTGGATTATGTGCATGCTCTGTCTTAATAGACCAAATCTCTTTCGCATTTGCCACCTTTAATTAAAACAGCCGTGTTCATCATGCCGGGTGGATTTATAAGACGGGAACCCACTGATTCAGCCAAATTAAGGGAAAACCCGGCAGTGGTAGAGCTCTTTACACGAGCACAGTGGATGTCTTTTTGTGATAAGCTGCAGGGCTACGATGATGAAGTGGCCGAAGAATTCTTGCAGGCTCTGAAGCCAAAATCCCAGACACTGGCCACGGTAAACTTCAGAGGTCTAAGCCTCAAGCTCACCCCGGAACATATCAGTCGGATCACAGAACTTCCTATGGGTTTGTCGTGGGATAAGGAAGAAAGAAAGCTAAGCCAGCAGGCAAAGAAAGAATTCTTTCCACCTGAGGAAGAATTCTCGGAGGACAAAAATGGGGTGCGAAGAACGAGCCTGTTGCCACCTTGGAATGAAGTCAGTTTGCAAATCATGAAATATATCACTTGTGAAGGCCGTTTCAGCATCGTGTATGCATATCACTTTCGGCTGCTCACTGAATTGAGGCACCGAATTGATCTTCCTGTAGAGCAAAAACTGAGCATCCCTTATTTCCTATTGCAGTCCCTAATGGAGTGTGCCACAAAGCTGAAAGAGGGCATACCAGATCAGATAGCCCACCATGGGTTGATCAAGCTTCTTGTGGAGGATGCGCTGCACTCATATAAGTTCCCCCTCTCATGGGAATCTTTCCGGAATTTGACAAAAGATGGGGACATTAAAATGTTGATCGAAGAAACAGGTTCCTCCAGCAGTGAGGAACAAGAACCAGTGGCCGAGGAACAGAGAGAAGAAGGCCAGAAGACCCCGACCACAGTACAAAAGAGAGAACAAAGGAAGAAGCATGAGGAAAAGGAGGACAAAGAAAAAGGTGGCACACCTATCTTGTCAGCAAGGGAAAAGAGGATGAAGAGCAGAATGGACAAAGCTGAGGTGGTCCACGTCAGCCCAAGTACCTCAACAGCACCTGCAACCAAAGCAAAAAGAAAAACTCAGGCAGGCAAGCAAGCAGAGGTGGAGACACCTGTGTCTACAGGAAAGCAGAAACAGGCTTCTACAGGAAGCCCGAAAACAAAAACAAAGGCTTCTACAGGAAGCCCGAAAGTCATTGAGAAACAGGCTCCTACAGGAAGCCTGAAGACAGAGAAAGGGTCTTCTACAGGAAGCCCGAAGATTACCAAAGCAGGGGCTTCTACAGGAAGCCCGGGAGTGGCTAAAGCCGGGGCTTCTACAGGAAGCCCAAAATCGGGAAAGAAAGAATCTTCTACAGGAGGCCCGGAAGTGGGCAAAGCAGGGTCTTCTACAGGAAGCCCGAAATCTGAAAAGGAGGGGCCCTCTACAAGGAGCTCTGAGAGAGCAAAACGCAAGAAAGAGAAGGCTGGTATTCTCGAAAAAGAGGCAGCAGCGGCGCTGGCCGCCCTCAGTACACCTCCAAAACCGAAGGAGAAGAGGGAGAGGGAGACCCCTCTACCATCTGAAGCCAGGAGAAGCAAGAGGATGACCACGGGCAAGCCACAGCCTCCACCCAGCAGCCAAACCATTTTAGGGGATGTCCCTACTTCACCCAGTGCAAGAACCCCCTAACATCAGCCACCCCTGAGAAGGGAAGCCCAAAAATAACTTCCTGGACACGAAAAATAGGCCAATCGCCTTCCGAAGCCCGGCTCAAGGAAATGGGGAAGGGGGAAGAAGCACCACCTTCGTCACCACCAGGGGCAGCAAAGGCAGGGCTGCCAAAAATAGGAAAGGAAGCAGCGCCACCCTCGGCAGAAAAGGCAGGGCCGCCAAAAACAGGAAAGGAAAAGCATGATCCGGGCTCTAGTTCTTGGCCAAAGACGAGGAGCCAGAGCAAAGTTGCTCAAGGATGAGCAAATAGTTTAGTTGGGGGGTGATGATGAGCCCCAATTTTTGGTACAATTTGGGCTCATTTGACCTACTTGCTCTGCTCAAACCATTCATTTTTTATTGCTTATGCATTCATTTCTTGGTTTATTCGTGTTGTTTGTAGGAAGAAGGGTAGGCATTCTATCTACGTGACTAATGCATGATGCTTTCAGGTTTATGGCATTAAAAGGCAGAAAAGACCACGAGAAAGGAGACAATAAGGTGGCACTGCTGGTTTTTAGGAGAGGATGTCCACAGTCTTGGGGACCTTCCTCGTGATTCCCACCATAGCTCCGAGCTCCAACCAATCTCCCCCACCGAGCTTAGAGGCAGCCAACCGTTCTACAGGAACCGCAGTTACAACTGTCCTACAGGAACAACAGTTATAACTGTTCTACAGGATCAGCAGTTTAACCTTCAGTTGGACAGCCGAGCTCCACAAATCAAGGACACCTGTTGGATGATCATTTTGCATAAATACTGAGGCCGTAGCCTTGGATAGGGGCTTTTTGAACTTTTGCATTACTCTTGTAATTGGGAAGTACGAGCTACAGCTCGGTGTTTCTTCCTTTTGTAAGCCAGTTTTGGCATGATATCAGATGTTTGGTTATGAATAAAGGAGGCAGATTTTGTTCTCATTCTGAGTTTCTAAGGGAGCTATAGCTCTCAGGTTAGGGCCCAACCTGAGAGCAATAGATCTCCTTGGTGTTGTAATGTTATTTGCATTTCGTTCCAGCACTTTGAGTCTTTAATTTGACATGCAATTTGAATTTACAGTCTGTTAATTTAGTCTTTTTCATGAGGTTGAATAGGATTAGTTTATGGTGAAATTTGCTTTCAGTTGCTTAGATTCGATAGGAGGATAGTTATAATTTATTGGAGCTCCAGAAAAAGGTTGTTAAGGCTCACTGCCATCTCTCTTAGGGATTGGGGTGCAGTCCATATCAACCACCAAAAAGAAACACAGTTCTTCTCACTTCCATGCAAGCTGCAACATGGTCATTTTCGTTGAAGATCCATCCATGCACTTTTGATATTGAACCATACTTCTACATTCCACTTCCATGCACGAGTTTCATTTCTTGGTTTTCCATCGCTGTTCATAGGTTTCATGGCACAGTTATCATAGGTTAATGAATTCTCGTTTTTGGTGCATAAGTCATTTGTTTCATTTACGCTGCTCCATATCATTCCACTTCCTTCTTCTTCTTCTTGATCTCTCCTCAAGCCCTACTCGGCCTCTGTCCAGCTCATTGCCTTCCAGCTCTCCCATTATTCACGTAGCTTCATTTACCTAACCTTTCGTTGATCCCATCCTTCCAGCCATCAACCCACTGCATGCACTCTTCCTCCATCTGATTTCTCTGCTCCTGAGCCATCACCAGCTCCATCTCCATCTCACCTATCCTCCCACACCACTCCAACACTTCACCATCTTCCAAAACTTCCACGGTCAAACATCCTGTAGAATTGCACAGACTTCCTGTAGAATCCCTGAGTTTCCTGTAGGATCCCCTGCAGACTTCCTGTAGAAGCCTGCAAACTCGGTTGCTGAGCATCCGAACGTGGCAGACTTCTGTGGACTGATGCTAGAGACCCTCAGGGACCTCCCTCAGCCATCCTGACCTTACCCATGCTTTCCCTCCATTCAAACCGCTCCTGCACAACCAAACCCTAATCAAAAGCATCATCACAATAAATCCAACCACTTAATGAAAAAATACAAAAACATGTCTTTTCAGATGCAAGTAGCTTAGATGCATGTATTTCAGTTCACTGCAAGTAATGGCATTATTGGTAGTGGTTTCATTCACAGTTTTGCATTGTAAGGGCCTAGCTAGTCAAATTAGGGTTTACTAGGGTTTTCATCAATGTTGCACGAAGCGGGAGCGAAGCGGAAGCGCGAAGCGGAAGCGCGGAGCGCGGAAGCGTCATTTTCCAAAAATCTAGGAAGCGAAGCGTCCGCGGAAGCGTCTGCTATATATATATATTTTTTTATATTTTTTTGCATTTATACTCAAAACAAACATCCCAAATACCAAATTAATTGTAGAAGACATGAAAACATGCATATTTTTGCATAAATCAAGATAGATATGGCATCCATGATTCCATTGTAGTTACTAGTATGTACAACAATCATCTATATTCTAGCTATTACAAACATACATCAGTATCAATTTGATACTGCTTGATGCCTATAAAATTTCATAGGACAAGCTCAAGCAAGAGAAGGAATGCAATCACAAGGAAAGTTATCAAGTTTCTATCAAGCAAGGGACTGTTAGAATTCAAGTTTGGGAATATGTCAGAGCTGGGCTCAATTGCTCATGAAGGCCACAAATCAAATTTGAAAATGCAAACCATGATTGCAAAGTCCTCCTTCAGCATTTAATGGAAGCAGCCAGCAAGGAGGCTTGGAGAGCTAATTCAAGACTATTTAGGGCAGCATCTCACTTGCTAGATCAGGCCACAAGTCAAGAAGTATTGATGCTTTTTCTGTGCTATTTTGTGGAGGGTTTGTCTCTGTTTACAAGGCTGCAGGAAGGTGCTGCTACAGCTGTATGAGGAGGAGGATTTGAGAGCGCCAAGAGGCCTAGAAGGGACCTACTGCCCTAGCTGCAGTCATCTCAAGCAACAGCACAGGTAAAGGGGGGTGGTTCCTTGTCATCGAAGGAGATTCTCATTCTTCTCTAGGCCACAAAGAAGGGTTGTTTCTACAGCAGCTTGGGGGGTCTGTTTTGAGGGGGTGAAGGCCTAGTTAAGGTCCTCTACCCAGGCCACAGTCATCCTGAGGATCAGTGCAGTTATAACCAAGTATATTTTCATGTATATGAAGACCTAGACCTTGCTGTAGCAAAACCGTGAATTGTAGGAGGCTTGAGGAGGAACCTTAAGCCCCACCAGCAGTACATTGAATACCTAGTAGATCAGCATAGGTGGAAGCATAGTTGGACATAAGATCACAGTGATTTGAAGCAAGGTAAGGGCAACAAACTACATTAGCAAGAATTGCAGACTTTACAAGGAAGTCTCTCAGATCTACTCTCACAGTGTATTGATAATTTGATACTGCACCTCTGGAATAATTGGACGTTCGTTATATGGCTATGCTCTTGCTCCTGGTATGATTTACCAATAGTGTCATATGATCATTGGCATATGCTTCAGTATGATTCTTTGCATTATGACATTTGTTCATGACATCAATTCAATATGGACATGTCACTTGCTTCAGTCATATATATGTTATCGTTTCTCATATAGATCAATATTGGTATGGCTTCCCAATATTGGCAATGATGGGTATAAACCTATAAGCAGAGACTTCTTCATTCTTATATGCACTTAGCATTATGTATGGATATCACTGCTCAAATAGCTTGAGTATGGTATTGCTATGTTCTAATTACAGCAGTATATGAATATATAGAAGTGCATCCATCAGTTCAGTAGATGATTGCGCTTCCGGTTGCGCCACGCAATCCGCCCTTTTTCAATGTATATTCATTGAGTTGACATTGTATTCAGAGCAGTAAGACCGTATATTCAGGCTACAATGCTCAAGTTATATGGTATTAGGAATCCTATATGAGAATGATGTCATATTGGTGGGTTGCGTCCAGGTTGCGTCCAGGTTGCGTGCAGGTTGCATCCAGGTTGCGTCCAGGTTGCGTGCAGGTTGCGTCCAGGTTGCGTCCAGGTTGCATCCAGGTTGCGCGATTCCGGGGGGCCGCAACCTCAAATGGCAGGAATCGTTTTTTTAACCCGGAATCGCGCCACCTCAAAAACGGAATCGCGCTTCCAGTGTGGATTCCGGGACGCTTCGCTCCGATCCGCGATTCTGGGTTTGGATCCGGCGGGGGGGGGGCGATTCCTGCAACACTGGTTTTCATGCTTTGTTGGCTTTCAGTTTCTTTTTGCAAATAGACTAGTCTCCTTTGAGTTAGCTTTCGTCCATCATTCATAAAGCTTCTTCTGTGAGCATATAGAAGTTGGCTTGAGCCCTAGCAGACTTGTGCCAGCTGACCAAGTGACAGCTGCGACAAGAGCTAGTACTTGTGCATACAGCACCGTCGCTTCCAAGTTTGTACGAACCACCGGGTTGATAAAATTAGAGATAGGAAGCTCCAGGAGTTGTAGCATTATTGCTACAATACTGGAGCCCACCAGCAGGTGATCCTGCACTAGAGGACTCACACGTAGTGAACGCAAACTCCCGGTCAAAACGACCTGCAAAGTCCTCAATCTCAGCTGAAGCTGCCACATCCTGGTTCTTCCCCTTCTTCTTCTTCTTCTCCGGACACACAACTGCATAGTGTCCCATCTTCTGACAATTCCAACACTTCACTTTGGAATAGTCCTTCTGTGAGTTACCCTGTTTACCTTTACCTTTGCCTTTGCCTCCACCACCGCTTGTGGAAGCCTGCTTCTTCCCTTTGCCTTTCTTGCCTCCTGCCACCAGTGCTACGTCCTCATCCTGCTCAACTGGCTTGGCTGCCCCAAGCTGTCCTTTCCTGATCTCTGTCTGAATGCAATCATCCCAAAACCTCTCCCATGTGGGAAGGGTCTCACGTGCACAAACCCCATCAGCAAAGTTCAATCATGAACGGGGGAGGCCATTCACTGCAATACGCACCAACTCAGTGGATGGAATGGCCTCTCCAATCGCTGCCAACTCATCTCTCACATTGGTAATCTTTGTGAGATATCCAGCTGCACTATCATTCCCCATCTTAATGTTCTTCAGCTTCTCCTTCAGGACCATCTTCCGGTTCTCATTGGTACTCTGGTAGAGATTGGACAATGATGTCCACATTTCATGGGCATTGCTCTTTCCTCTCACATGAGGAATGCAATGGTCTTTGATTCCGTCTAGAATCAACCTCTTACCCTTGTTGTTCTTTTTATTATAAGCTGTCAACTGAGTTGCATCAGTAGGCACAACAACAGGGCGCTGTGCTGTATGCACCATGATATCCCAGACTTCTGCCTCCTCAAAGATACTCTGCATTCTCTCCTTCCAAACGCTGTAATTTGTATGCCCATCCAACCTATCCTCCACCCTCAATCCCAATGACATCTTGCTGTCCTAAAACTGAAAAATAGCACTGCTGTGGTAAAGATAAAACTGCTGTTTATGAAAAATCAGCTTGCTGGAATTTTCTGAGTGAAAAAATCAGCAGCTGTATTTTTTCCTTTTGCTGTCCCAAACTGCCCTTCAGCACTCAAGCTCTGATACCATGTAAAAATTCTGTTTTCCCACCCCGGTTTTCAGTTTCACCTTATTTCTCCCATGTAGTTAAATGTCCATTCCCATAGCCATACATTTAACAGACTGAAAAATAAATATTGCTGAAAACACAAATTCTGGAAATTTTTCAGAGTGCTGGAAATTGCAGAAATAAAAATCAGCAATTAAAAACAGCCATTAAAACACATTTAAACTCAGTGATTTTTGGTCAACTTGACCCTGGAAAAACCCCCTACAACTCTTGGGGAAAACCAGTTTGAGAGCTCTTCTTTATTTCTAAAAATTGCCTTTTTACAGTGAGAGAATTATTCAGCAAAAAATCAGCAAACAAATTTACAACTTATTTCCTTTCCCGTGCCTCACAGCAATCTGAAAATTACAGCAAACAGGACAGCAATAAATGTTGTACGGCCTCCGTTTTGTGTGCAGAAAAATCAACAAACTGCTCCTCGATTTTTGTGCAAAAATCTGCCTTTCACTATGTGCTGAATCAGCTGTACAAATCTGCTCAACTGCTGCCTTGGAATGTGTGCCAAGCTGCTGTCTCCTTCTCCTCCCTGCTCAGAAATCTCTCTTGCTCTCTTGCTCTCCTTCTCCCAATCTGCTCATGAAAGAATGAATGACCTTTTCCTCCTTTAATATAACTCCAAGTGACTTTTGGGTGATCCAAGTGACTTTTGGGTGATCTCTAAATCCAATGGCTGAAATAGATTTAGATCAATGGTTGAGATTAAATGCTCATTTAAATCTCACTTTCTATTTTTTAATTCACCCCACTTTAATAAAGACCCACTTAGTCATTTATTTCCAAAGTCACTTTTTCTTTCTAATTTTTCATTTACTTTATAAAAGTTACTTTAAAATTAGACTTAGTAACTTTATCACTTAAAGTCACTTTTAAATTAGATTTAACTTTATAAAATTATAAAGTCACTTTAGGAGAAAAATTAAATTCTTTTGGACACTTTTCCCTAGGCCAAAGATCAAAGCCTAAGGGAACCACCTGTCCTCCGGTACCAAATTTCAACACTGAATCGACTAAGACTCACTGGGGCGAGTCAACGGCTCGTGTGAACCATCATATCGAACGAGCTGGGAAAAAAATGACTCGCGAAGATTGTTAATAATTGAGGAGATTCAAATCCGAACTCCATCATAACCAAGAAAACGTACTAGCAGACCTAATGGAGAAAGCAGAAGGCAAAATTATTATAAATGATCACCTAGAGACCGAAGGAGAGAAAGTAAGGTATTCAAGAATGAAGCTGAGTCCAACAAGAGGATGATGAGGCTGGGAATCCTTTAAAAGTGGAGACAGAGGTATAGAAAGGTCAACAAGAGGATTTGGTTGTGGAAGAAGAGGTTTCAACAAGGAGACTTGGGTCATAAAACTAGGAATGGGAGGCATACGTCCGAGGGAGTGGAGGAGATTCATCAGGATGTCCAGATGAAGGAGGATCCCCACCACTCGCAAAGATGGTTCACACCTAAAGACACAGACGCACTAGTATGTTTAGTCGAGCGATGCTACAGTCCACACTAGAAGGACTATAGCATGAAGGCAGGGTTTTGTCTCGATGCATGATGGCAAAAATTGAAGAAACACGGGACAATGCCCATGTCTTAGCGTAGGGGCAAGGCAAGGGTCCACATCATGAAGAAACCAACCACCTTCAGGCCTTGTGCCATTGTGCCGAAAGAAAGAAGGGGTACGACTACAAGAAGGAGATAAATGCTAGCGACAGGCATAGAAGTCGACCCTGGAGAAGCAGTGGTAGCCAAAAATTTCTGTTTGAATGCACCACCACAGGGGAGAGGGACATGGTTGATCCCTCTTTAGGTGTTTTAAGAGCTCCAAGGTGTCTAGGTTCTATGTCTTTTCCTAAGGCAGTCGTACCAAAGGAAAGGATACAACCTCAATGGTATTAGAGGTCCCAGATCCATAGGGATAGAAGGAGGACAGAATGGTTCGAGGACAAGCAACATTTTTGTGTTAGGGGCTTGTTGGGACCCAAAAAAATTTTGGAATTCTTTTGGCATAAGTACGACCGCGCAACAAGAACCGAGGGCTCAAAATGGGTAAGGTAGCACATAGCAAAGCACTGGTGCAGGAAGAAGGAGCACAACAGAGGGTTGGCGTAGGAGGAAGGAGGGCAACAAAGGGTTGGCACAGGGATAAGGAGTGCAACAGAGGGCTAGCACAGGAAGAAGGAAGGTTGACACTGAGAGATAGTCCCCAAATGACATGGTATGAGAGGCCCTCTTTCTTAAGAGGATCCAACACAAATGCAAGAAAGGTAATACGTTAGCTTGAGGAGATCCAAAACATTTCCTAATCTAAAAGAACTACCAAGGAAAACCCATTGTTAGAAAGGGAAGGTGAAGGAACTAGAAAGAGACAAAGGGAGAGGATAATTCTCTCACAAAAAGGAAAATAAAAGAAGTAGAAGGTATATTTCCCTCCTGCAAATAACAAGTTTAAATGATAAGGAACCATCAAAATAATGTAAGAATGTGGAGTTAAAATAATGTAAGAAATAGTGGAGTTAGAATAATGTAAGAAATACTAAAATGCACAAACTACTTGTCAAACCTCAAAGAAGGTGGATGATTGCAATATTAATTCACATAGGGTCCAAAGCTAAGATTGGGAAAAGGTAAAGATAGTTCAAAATGGGAGGGTTTAATAATCTAAGTTGTAGGAATTGCACTTTTTCAATCCTCATGCTTCACATGTTTTGCATGTATCATTATAGAAGAAAATAATGGTTCATTTATCTAATTCCTTGTGCATGATCGTACTTATCCTATTAAAGTAAAGGAATGAGAAGGGAGATAGGTTCCTTCATATTCAATGAAATGTCTCAAATAAAAATTGGTTCCTTAACCCATTGTATATGGTGATAATGGCTATATCATTTCCTACAAGGTCATTCGTTTACTTTTACAACATATAACTAATTAAACTATGAGAAAAGGAAAAGAGAGAATACAAAAAATAATATAAAAAAGAGGTAGGGATCTATTGTGCACTTGTTTGTGATGGGGGACCACAAAACAAGGGAATTCCCCCACCCCCCTAAAACACTATAAAATATTACAAAGAAGATGAAATGTCATGTTATGAGTAAGGAAACCTAGTAAAATAACATCTTATATCTAACAAAATCCCGAAATTCCCTAAAATCAAGTGTATGGAACCTCCAACTTCTTATTTTTTGTAGCACCGGATGGTGTTCTAATCTCGAGACTTTGTGGAGAGGCTAAAATGTTAATTTTTGCAACTACGGTCAAATTCCACTTTGGAGAGCTCATATGATGAAGATTAATCGCAATAGATTCCTCTTTTCGAGAGGACAAAAATCGACCTAAAGATCACCTTATTTGGACAAGCAGAAGTTGGTTTTTGAATTTATTTATTTATTCATGTATATTGGATTGGGTCGGTCCTAAGCACATGTACAATTGGACAGGTCGGCCTCAACCCGAAGTGGACTGCATGAAAGCTCATTTGGACACATTGATCAAGTCATCCTCTCTTCTCTTATTGTCTTGGTTCGCACAAGTTTGACGGAGGAAAGCTCGTGCAAAGGGTCTGAAACTACAGGGTCGAAGCTCGCACACGTTTAGGGTTTCTGGATCTTGGACGCTCGCTCATAACTATGGATTTTTGTCCCTGGATGCTGGCACAGTATGGTCAAGAAAACATCTAGGAAGTCTCGGATGCTCGCACACAATATCTAAGGGAGCGTCTAAGAGCTTAGGGTTTTTGCAGTTCAGTTTGGATCCCAGACACACGCACAAAATGGTCTAGGGAGTGTCTAGGTTGCCATAGACGTTGGCATAGTAGCCTAAAGGGAGCATACCGAGCTACCATAGACGCTCACACAGAAGCCTAAAGAGAGTGTCCATGGTTTGAGGCAGATCTAGGTATGGTTGGTCCTTGGATGCCCACACACAGTTCACTTGGGAGCGTCAAGATCAATCACAGACGCAATCATCTAGTTCTCCTGAGAGTGTCCAGATTTGTCTTAGACGCTCGCACAACTCCTCCATGCGTCCGGGACCAAAATATGAGTTATCAGTATGCAACCGTGTTCAACTTAGTGACAACAGTATCTAGTAGTTGACTACAGTCAGTGACAGCACATTACAATCCTCAAAATTAGGGTTTTGATTATAAGCATGATAAGCTTCATTTTATGGATATCATCATAGTTGTTTTGTTGCATATATAAATTTATTGATCATTATACTCTCTTTTTCTGAATCATTTGATGACGATCTAAGAAGAAGATTTGCAAGGGTTTTCCTTGTAGTGGGTTTTGCCCTGGTCTCATGCCAACCCTGGTGTCTCTATGTGTGCATGTTTTTCTTCTATTGTTCCTTTATATTCGGCTACATAGATGATGATGATATTGTTCTTTCTACATAATTGCATATGCTGATGAATAATGGTGTAGAGCTGAATAATGTAATGATGATATGGGGTGAACATAATGTATTAATGAAGAAATGCAATTATCAAAGCAAAGAACAATGTAGCCCTATGAAAAAATTAACATGGTATCAGAGCTGGGTTGAAGAAAATCCATGGAGATCACCCCAATGATGATACCTTTGATCATTGATGGAATCAAGAAGAAGATGGTGGAGACCTAAAAGAATTCTAGGGTTTGAAGAAAACCCTAGGCAACTTGACTATTACGGTTTGATGGATTCTATGAGGTTAGGTTTGGAGAGAAAACCCTGGTTTATGGAAACAATATGAGATATGAAACCCAGTATGGTCAATGTGAAGATGCTCAGGCACTAGTGGGAGTTTTGATGAAGCCCTAGATGGGATAATCCCTAGTAGGTCTAGTTGGATAATTGAAGGCAACATGGAATATGAACATTGATGGTTCTTGAAGGTTGGTTCAAGAGGGAAAGGATCACCTCTCATTAAAGATAAGTATTTCTTGACTTATGATGCCTCTTACTTTTGTTTAGACTTATGGATCTGTTTATTATGTTTATTGTTTATACTTTCTTCATATGTATTTGAGTATATGGATGTTTCTAACCTCCTTGATGAGTTGTGATGAGTGGATCCTTCTTGAGGATCATTTGAAATGTAGGAAGGATAGTTAGAGTTGGAAAAGGTTAAGAGGCACTATATGAAAATATGTCAAATGCTACCTATGTCTAATAAAAGGTGCACAGGTATATGAATACCACAATGTATGCATGGTATGTTCTATTTTAGCAATAACATTGATGGCTAGGTAAGCCCTAAGGTATGATGTATCCTTCTTTAATGGATCATACATGCATATGAAAGTGACTTGGATCTATGTTTCCTATGATGAAATGATGCACCTGGTGTTGAACTTTTTGTTCTTCTTGAATTCGATGAGGCCACCTAATGTTGATACATTGATACACTTGATGATTGGCTAACATATATCCATTGGATATCTTGATCCTATAAAGAAGGCTAGCACTTTGACTCTAGTAGATGATACTCTTGATTCTTGTCATGCATAGGTCATGTTGGATTTCATATAGAAGCACATAAATAATGTCAGATGCACATAAATTATATTTCAACAACACAGAATACAAATAGTGATGTGAGTAAGAATCTTGAGAAGAGATTCTTCCTTTGACTGGGAATCTACTTCATTCATATTCATTCATGTCATCAACCTGTCTATAGTAGATTCATGCAGCAATAGATCTGTTAGATCATAAACATATATCTATCATGGCTATCAACATCATGACATCAATCTTTTTATCAAAGGTTAGACTCAAAGCAACAAAAAGATGTGACATCATATCTCAAAGATTATGAACACAATAAAACTTTCTATCAAATCATTTCATCAAGATAGGGCATTATGTTTTACCATATGCCATCAGGACATGACCACAGGTAGTAAGAGATCTAGAATATCAATCTCGCAGTTATACCTTTAACATCAAGGTTAACATGCTTTTCATTATCAATAAGATCAAGTACAGCCATTCAATAAAAATTTACCAAAACAACGAGAGTTTCAATCTCTCTTCAAATATGCTTTCATCATGCTTGAAATATAATTTATGTGCACTGACATTATTTAATTGCAGCAAAGTCTCGGTTTTTGTTCTGGATGCAGGCACAAATATGGGAGATTTCGTCCCTAGACGCACTCATGCTAAGGCTAAGACACTCCCATGCTAACCTGAAGGGAGCGTCCAAGGGTTTGACTATAGTTAATCATCATCGGAAGTTTTCTAAAGCTGTTTGAACTCTGAATCAAGGTGTCTCTAACATATTCTGCCACTGTAAACTGATTTCTGAAGTTGACACACTCATGCTAAGGCTAAGATAGCGTCCAGGAAGATAAAGGCACTCCCATGCTAACCTGAAGGGAGCGTCCAGGAAGATAAAGGCACTCCCATGCTAACCTGAAGGGAGCGTCCAGGGGTTTGACTATAGTTGATCATCATCTTAAGTTTTCTGAAGCTATTTGAACTCTAAATCAAGATGTCTCTGACATATTCTACCACTGTAAGTTGATTTCTGAAGTTGTTGGGTTAAATTATTGATCACAGAAAAATGCAGTACTATGAATGAAATCATATGGTCACTTGGAAATGTTAGTACCACAGATGTGTTGCAGATAACAGTAAGATCTGAAAGCAGGAAAATATTGAATGTTTGCCATAATATGAACTTGTGTTTATGTTTGAGGTTTGTGCTACAAGGGTTTGGCATGACTTGGATGATTGATATAGATAAGTCGTGTTTGGAACTTTGACAAGATGCTTGACAATGACTTAAAACTTTGAATTGATGATTGAGATATGTTTTGATATATAGATCTCTCCAAGATAGCAAATTTGGACTTGACCTGATGACTAATGCTTTGAGATGATGATTGTTGATTTGCCCTGATGTCAATGCTATGTGGGCATAGTGACCTTCAATGACTTATGTGAGTATTTGGAAAAATGGTTTTGTATTGGCTTCCTTGTTCTTAGCACAAGGGTTGAGGTATTGATAGTTATGATTCAACATGAAAATGGAACCTGCATGACTCATCCTTGGTGTATGCATTTTCACCTAGTGACAAAAATGACTTATATTATGATTATGAGAATGACTTGATGAAGTTTTGGATTGATATTGCATGGTTGATTACAACTTGTTGGCATGATAAAGAATGAAGTCAAGACTTGATATGAGATCTACATCACTTGATTGAAAGAATTGATATTGTAATATCGATGACTTTGATAATCGTTTTGATCCGACTGCTAAACTATGATGAGCTGACTTTGTTGATGCAACATTGATTTATGTAAGGCTGATTATGTTGGCTTAGTAAGGCATTATGCTTGCAGAAAGCATTTCATGAAGCAAGCTCCCCAATCCAGATATGTCCATATTTAACAGTTATCTGATAAAGTCAGGATGATGAGTTCTAAGGTATGGCTTTGATTTCGATTATGGTTTTGGTTTTACATATTGATAGTCTACTCTTGATAGGTGATGAGCCTCTAATGATCTAAGTAAGAGAGAGTTGACTTTTGAAGCTCAGAATGATGTATCATGGCATGATTTCTGGAATTTGGGAAAGAAATTCTATATTGCAAAGCTACTGAAAAATGCTTTTGAATAATGGAAATCCTTGGATACTCCGATTTGAAGTTCAAGATGTTGTTGAACTTGACATTGCATCCAACAGTTGTTTGAAGCATTGATGTTTTGTTTTGAAGATCCATCTGTATATATATGATGTGCATAGAACCTGAATAAATTCATGAGTGAACCACTTCATTCACATAGAATTTCCACCAAGCATCCTTTAAAATATCTGCATAAGATGTTCTATTTTTTAGGCTGAGATATTTCTCCTATAATATGTGACTGCATGGATGTATTGTTGATATTTGAGATTATTGTTAATGAGCACATTTAGATGCTACTTTAGTATGATATCTACCATGATATCTTGGATAAGAGGTCCATAGCACAACCAAGGTGGAGTACGATGTTGCTAGCATGGCTAGCTGCGAGGTAGGATGTAGAAGCTCCTTAGAGATTCGTTTGATCGGGATCTAAACATGACATGGATATATTGCAATGACAGAGAATCCCATATATATAGTTGGGACTGAGATACATCCATATATTGAGTCAATGCAGTCGTTCGAGACAAACTTAGGCTTGTGATTGACATCTCCTTGAGAGGGAGGATGATTATGGTATCCTTTTGTGATTTATATGATTATTTACGATTTAACATGATATTTGATTTCATGTCTTGTATGAACATGAAACAACTGCTATTGAGACAAGCAAATACCAGATTTGGGTATCATGAGAGCGACGTTGATCGAGGACACTGAGCCAACTCTTCCTCCCTATCTAAGCTCCCAGGGTGAGGAATTGAGATAGAGGGCTCCTGGGGTTGAGGGAACTTTGGAAAATAGGGTATGACCCCTATCTGTTACCAATAGGGTTGGAGATGTTCCTCCCCTATCTTCTTAGGGTCGGAGAATGTTGCTCCCCTATTTCGTCATTGCAGAGTATACCCCAGTTGGCATCATAGCCACAAGCAGGGCTTGTCGGGAATACCGCTCCTTGTTTGGCCAACAAGTTGAGAGTGTACTTGGGGTGTACAACCCAAGTCGATTAAAATGCAGGTGTTCTACCCAATGTTGTTAAAAGCGCGATCGGGATTAAATCGGCGCCGGGAATAAAGCGGAAAAAAGCGGGAAAAAAGCGTTTGGCACAAAAATATTCATTTTTTTTCATTTTTTTTCAAATTTTTTAATATCTAAACCATCTACAACATAAAATAAATACATTGACACATAAATATGATAAAAAAAACTAATATATAAGATGTTTAATATCATTTCTAGCGCTAAAATCACACATAACATTGAATCATGTCCTGAATAGTAAGTCCTGAGTCCCAACTCAGCCTCAAAATATCAACAAAAAATATGATAATGTATCTCATCATGTCATAATGTCATATACAATGAAATGAAAGTCTAATCCTATTGATTTCCTCTGCCCCTCTTGCGAGAAAATGGCACAACTTTCTCTTTCCCTCTAGATGTAGAAGCTGGTGCCTGTGCTGGTGGAAATGGCAGTGGAGTCTGACGTGCTCTAGAAGCTGAAGAACTAGTAGTAGCAGCTACAGGAGGCTGAGGTAGACGGAGACCACGTCCTCTACTGGTGGTAGTGGTAGCCCGGGTAGGCGGTGTCACCTCCTCCTCCTGCTCCTCCTCCTCCACCTGCTCCTCCTCCTGCTCCTGCTCCTGCTCCTCCTCCTCCTCCTCCTCCCCCTCCTCCGCCCCCTCATCCTGCACTAACCAATCGTCAGTGGGATCCATGAGAGGCCTCTCGGTCTCAACCCTCCATTCAGCAGTGGTGTCAATCCCATCCAATGAGATGGCTTCCATATCAGGTGTCCTCTCTAGTTGCCTCACCCACAATCGAAGATTGTAGTAGACATAGACCATGTCATTAAGTCTATGGGACTCCAACTTGTACAAAATTCATGAAATAATAATTAATAATTAATATTATAAAAAAAATATTGTTTAAAACTTTAATGAATTCAAAAATTTATTTGGAAATCTGCAATATTTTAAATGTTTAAGTGTTAACCTATTGCGCTTCTTGTGTATTTTTTCAAATACACTCCAATTGCGCTCACATCCTGAGGAGCTGCATGTTTGGCTGAGGATGCGTACGACAAGCTTTTGCAAAAGGGGTACTCTGCCACCATACATCTTCCACCATGCGTCTACAACAAAATTACAAATAAAATTTTAAATAAACATAAGAAAAAAATGGAATTTGAAGAGACAATGAAATTTGAAACAAAGTTACAAAGTACAAACTAAAAAATACCTGGCATTTTAATCGTCCTATCAGTGACAGCCATCTCAAAGCCAAATGTGCCACCTGACATCTTATAAATCTCAATTTGTCTAGAGATCTCTATACGTTGTTCTGGAGATCTCACCATCTTCTGGACACAGGTTAATAATCCTTCCACGACCTCAGCATCAAAATCAAACCCACATGCATAAGAAAATGCAGGGTTAAGGAAAAGCCCAGCAGCATGAATGGGACGATGGAGTGTGTTGTTCCATCGCTCATCAATCACTTCCCATAGAAGTTGTTTCTGAAACCCATCATTTCCCTTATCATCATAGTAGGACCGAATGGCTTCTTTGGCCCTGTCCATGGCTTCATACAAATAGCCCATTGCGGGCTTCTCACCATCAACCAACCGAAGAACCTTTACCAAAGGTTCAGTAACGGCGCACACCTCCTGCACTCCCGCCCAGAAGTCTTCCTGGTATGAAACTAGTCTGCATACCGCCTCTCCTTCTGGTTTGCGGCTCATTGACGAAGCACGCCACTCCTCTGAAAGAAACATTCTCTTCAAATCCCACATAGAATTCAAAAGGGATTGAAGAGATATGAAACTCGTCGCAAACCGTGTAATGGCGGGGCACACCAACTCTTTGTTGTTGGTGAATCTTCTCATCAAGCTAAGCACAGATGTATGATTATATATAAATTTTGTGATGCTTTTTGATGAGTCAACAATATCTTTGACAAAGGGAATTTTCCCTATGTCCTCTAACATCAAATCAATACAATGGGCAGCACAAGGTGTCCAAAATAAAGTAGGATGCCTGTCCATAAGCATTCTACCAGCAGCAACATAATTTGCAGCATTGTCCGTTATGACTTGGACAACATTTTCTGCACCCACCTCCAAAATAAACACATCCAGCGAATCACATAAAGTTCTTGCATCTTTGATTTGATGAGTTGCATCAATAGATTTGATAAACATAGTCCCCTTGGGACAACTAACCAAGAAGTTTATAAGGGTTCTCCCCTTTTGGTCAGTCCAACCATCTGACATAACAGTGCATCCTGTTTGTGCCCATGATGCCCTAAAATCCTCCAATCTTTGGGTGCAGTCACGCTTTTCCTCTTGAAGAATCCGGCCTCTGAAATCATGATAAGAAGGGATTTTGTACCCCGGGGCAACACTGGCAATAACATCAACAGCAGGTTGGAAAAATGGATTATTCCTTACAATGCTGAAAGGAATATCACTCCAGAGGAGAAATTTTGCCATCAACCTATCAGCTTGTTCTTTTTCAGTTCTTTTTAGCATTGAACCGATAGTTGGTTGTGAACCAGGTGTGGTTCGAGGAACAAAAAATGATGATGCAGCTACCGGATTGACTGACGCTGCAATAGAACCAGTGCCACTTGGTCCACCTCCTTCAGCTGACCTTCTTAGTTGCCTTTTGAGTTCTTCTTTGGCCTCTCTAGTGTGCTCTAATTCTCCCAATGCTCTCATGGCTCTTTGGATAAGTTCAGGATTTGTATTTATACAGGGCCCCACATCACGTCCAGGGATTTGTGCAAGGTGGTACTTCAACCTGTACACCCCCCCGCTTATCTCCTTTCCACACAACTTGCAATTCAAGTTTTGTCTATCATTCGGAGCTTTAGGTTCACCATATTCCCAGAAAGGATCCAATTTCCTTGGCATGTTTGTTTTTGAATTTTGAATTTGCAAACCTATGGAAAAATAAGGATTAGGAAATAGGAATTTAGGATTACATAATACAAATTACAATTTAGCATTTACAAAATTACAAAATACAAATTTCCAAAATCCAAAGTTCCAAACCCAAGTTACCCAACCAAATGGCAATGCCAAAAAACAATGAAAAAACATAAACAATGTTTAAAAAAAATGAAAAATAAAATAAAATTGGTTCCCATACTCATACCAAGTTACCCATCCCAAATCAATGAAAAAATACAATAAATTCTTTAAAAACAAAAGGAAAATGGTGCCCACTGCCCATATGAAATTTTCCAACCAAAAACAATGAAAAACAAAGTTTTTAAACAAGGAAAACAAAAAAAAATAATCTACATACCGTTTTTATGGAGAAATTTGTGATCTCCTCTTGAAATTCTCCAACAAGCACTTGGATTTGCTTCCAAACCCTTCAGCTCCTCTCTCCCAACACTTCTCCTCCTCCAACGCGCGCCCAAGTCAAAAATGACATAAAAAAAAATCGCATTTTGGCTATTATAACCCGCTGCCCCGCGCCTCGCCGATTTTTTCCATAAAAATCGCGCTTTTTTCGAAAAAAGCACTATAAAAAAAATCCGCCAATTTTTTGGGATAAAAAGCGCGATTTATGCGTTAAGGTGAAAAAATTGCGATTTTAACAACACTGGTCACTTCTACCACATCACTATTTAGGGTCATCGATGGGAAGATCAGTAGGCAATAGTATGGGTTGAGATAACCCTCTGCGGTTTTTGGTTGAGATTGAGCTCCCTAATGTGATCCCAGGGTCGAGATGTGCTCCCCTGTGTGTTTGGATATCCTATTGCTTAATATGGGGTTCTAGATGTATAGCTCCCCCATGAGATTTCGAGTCGAGATGTGCTCCCCGATGTGGTTACAAGTTGAGATGTGCTCCCTGATGATATGCTCTCCAATGATGATTGATGATGATATTTCGAGTAGTAGCCCACTGGCTGTGATTTCGGGTAGTAGCCTGATGGATAAAGTGTGGTAACTTAAGCTCCCCTCCAGTAACAAATTCTTATTCTTTTAAATTCGAGAATGTTCAACATACGAGCAGGAACAATCAAGAGATAAACATGAATAAACAAGGGATAGATCGAGATGTACATTGATGATTTATGATGATGAGATACTTGAGGCGGTCATGGCATGATGACAACATGACAGGGATGATAAGTGATGATATGTGATGACACTTGAAGGTACCAGAATGGCATATTGATCGATGAACAAATATTGGCAGGTAGAATTCTTCCTAGTCGAGAGGGAGTGTTAATTTTTGCAACTGCAGTTAAATTCTACTTTGGGCAACTCATATGATGAAGATAATAATTGCAATAGATTCCTCTTTTCAAGAGGACCAAAATCAACCTAAATATCACCTTATTTGGACAAGCAGAAGTTGGTTTTTGAATTTATTTATTTATTCATGTATATTGGATTAGGTCGGCCCTAAGCACATGTACAATTGGACAGGTCGGCCTCAACCCCAAGTGGACCCTCATGAAATCCTATAAATAGAAGAGACCTCAAGCTCATTTGGACACATTGATCAACCCATCCTCTCTTCTCTTATTGTCTTGGTTCGCACAAGTCTGACGAAGGAAAGCTCGTGCAAAGGGTCCAAAACTACAGGGTCGAAGCTCACACGCATTTAAGGTTTTTGAATCTCGGACATTGGCTTGTAACTATGGATTTTTGTCCTTGGACGCTAGCACAGTATGGTCAAGAGTCAAGACAACCCGAGGAGTCTTGGACGCTCACACACAGTATCAAAGTGAGCATCCGGGAGGTTAAGGTTTCCGCAGTTCAGTTTGGATCCCAGGCACACGTACAGAATGGTCTAGGGATCATTTGAGCTACGATAGACGCTGGCACAGTAGCCTCATGGGAGCGCCCAAGCTGCCATAGACGCTCGCACAGAATCCTGAAGAGAGCGTCCAAGGTTTGAGGAAGATCTGGGTATGGTTGGTCCCCGAATGCCCACACACAGTTTACCTGGGAGCGTCTAGATCAGTCCCAGACGCAGTCATCTAGTTCTCCTGAGAGCATCCAGATTTGTCTTAAATGCTCACAAAACTCCTCCATGCTTCCAGGACCAAAATACGAGTTATCAGTATGCAACCATGTTCAAATCAGTGACAACAGTATCTAGCAGTTGACTATAGTCAGTGACAGCGCATTACAATCCTCAAAATCAAAGTTTTGATTATAAGCATGATTAGATTCATTTCATGGATATCATAGTTGTTTTGTTGCATAGATAAAGTTATGGATATTTGTGCTCTCCTTTGTTGAATCATTTGATGACGATCTAAGAAGAAGAAGATTTGCAAGGGTTTTCCCAGTAGTGGGCTTTTCCCTAGTCTCAGACCAATCTTGGTGTCTCTATGTGTGCATTTTTTCTTCTATTGTTCTTTAATATTCCACTGCATAGATGATGATAATATTGTTCTTTCTACATAATTGCGTATGTTGATGAATAATGGTGTAGATCTGAATAATGTAATGATGATATGGGGTGAACTTAATTTATTAATGAAGAAATGCAATTATCAAAGCAAAGAACAATGTAGCCCTATGAAAAAATTAATATAAAACACAGGGGCTCCAAAACCCAAAAATTATTTTTGGAAATTCCACCTAAAGATGGCATAATTAAATTAATTGACCATGATTAAAAATTTCCTAACTTAGGGAAAATGGTTAATTAATAAAAAATAATTGAGAAAGGTGTGAATCATTTAGAAACTCACATAAATCGACTTGGAGATGATCTCAACCATCAATTATTTTTTAATCATGGTTATTAGAGTCCCAACTAGAGATTATAAGAAGATGTCGATGAGTAGATGAAGAACACACTTAGTGTACAAGTTCCTTAGCAGACCGAGCTACCCAGTTGCAGAGATCAAGCAAGCGAGAGAAATTCGAGTCAGAAGAACACATAAGTGAGACACTAGAGCAGTGAGTTCCTTGGTAGATCGAGCTATCCAGTTGTAGTAGCAGGGAAGAAGGGTTCGAGCTAAAAGGAACACAGGTGTGAGTGGGGCAGAGACGGTGATTTCGGAAGAAGTTTTCTAGTTCTGGAGAATCAGCAGCAGAAGAACCTTATTTCCCAAAGAGGTTTTGCAAAGCCTACGCAGATAGCTTCAGAGGGAGATCGAGTTTGTTGAAAGGAAGAGTGATTCAATTGGAGTTGGCCTGAAGAATCTAGGACGCCAAGCTAGTCACTTCCAAAGGCAGAGTCAATGAAGATGTCACCTTTCCAACAATACTGGGGCATAGCAAATAGAGTCTGCGCAAGCATTATGGAAAGGTTGTACGAGCAACTAGATTTGCCAATTTTTGGAGCTGGGTCAAGCGTGGTGTTGAGGGATTTGCCTCAGATATTTTGGTCAAACTATTTTGCTGATTGGATAGCCAGTGGGGCATCCATAGATTGTACTCAGAATTTCACTACTACATAATAATAAAAACCCTCACTATTGCACTGGTTTTCCCACATTAGGATTTTTCAAGGACAATTGTCCAAAAATAACGATGTCATAATTTTTGTGTGTGCCAGTATTTTCTCAATTTCCAGTTTATCTTTCACAATATTTATTTTGGTGAAAATTGCAATTGTGAATTATTCATTGTTACAATAGTTGAAAATTTCACATGATATCAGAGCAAGTTTGATAAACGGGAAGCTCAGAGGCAGAGAAAGGACAATTCATTGTTCAAGAGGGAGCAATAGATCGAAATTTTCAGGGGCTACACAATGCCTAGCTAGGCAGTGCAAATTGTTGGGAAAGACTTCGATTTTGCAGTTGCAGTTGCATGAAAGTTCGGTTTGTCTGGAATAGTATTCCAACAGGGAGAGGGAGCAACAACAACTCAGTGTTTTCGCTGAGCAGATTTCTTATCTAAGCAGAAAAGGATTTTGCAACATTTTTCTAAAGCAGAACCAATGGCGGGTGGAAGAGAAAGTGAACACATAGAGGGAGATTTCTCTTAGAGGGTTTCTAGTCAAAAATCCAATATTTCCAGTTGCAGCGAGAAGTAGCAACAAGCATTTTTTCTCACTCTAGGAAGGATTGCGAGTAGCAGTGCTAATAATCGAGCAGGAAAAGCTAGGAGATTCCTATTTATTCTTCTAGCTTTGAGTTTTGCAGATTTTTCAACTTTGTAGAGATGGTCATACGTGATTGTCAAAATAGGTCGTGCGAGTTAGCCAGAACACAGATCTGGGCAGCGGATCGACTTCTAGTTGCTAGAGACAAGTGTCAAAGGGAGTGTGACTTGTCTAATGCGAGTTACAAAGCGAAGAAAGGTCTCAGTAAGGGACAAATCTCGAAAGGAGGTAGTGGTGCACCAAATCTAGGTGGAGGAGGAGTATGAGACTCCAGTGTGGCAGTTAGGCAGGGTCCAACGCAGTTGCAACAAGGAGATCAGTCAGATCAATTTCGGTTTGTTGCAGTAGGACCATCATCTCTTCTACAGGAGCCTAGTATTATAGTAGCAAGTTTAGTGTCAGAAAGATGCAACCATCCATTTAGATGAAAGTTGCAGAACTAGTTGCTGCCAATACATGTGAGACAGTTGTAGATCTAGTTGTAGTGACACAAGCAGTGCAAATTGCCCAGTTGCGGTGCAGGTGCAGTTACAGCCAGATGATTCCCAACGCAAAGAAATGAAGTCCAGTTTCCAATACAGGAGGACAGTGTGGGTTGCCAAGAGGGAGCATAGTGATTTTCTGTAGGGAGATCGAGACTTAGAGGGAGTCTAGCTTCAAAGGGAGCAGCCCTATGGAAGCTAGCACTTCAGGATCTGGAGAGATCAATCTCATTATTGCAATAGTAGCAACAATAGTATGAGTAGATCTGAGTTCAGAGTTGCGTAGATATTTGGGCAGAGTCTAGTGAGGCAAGCATGAGATAGTGTTTCCTCATGGATCATACCTTGCTACAAGGGCCCACAAATTCGGTAGCAGGAGGATCAGTGCCAATTTATGCAGTCAGTTCCAGAGTGACAACTATAGATTAGTGGCAATCAGATGCTAAGGAGCGCAAAGTATTGTTGACAGCAAAGTGGGAGACTCAGTAGTAGAGTCAACAACAGTGTAGATTCCCAGTGAACAGTGCAGAGGATAGTTGTCGTCAAATGCTCAGGAGACAAATGTGGCACAAAGACACAGTTGAAAAAATTCTGTTTTCCCACCCCGGTTTTCAGTTTCACCTTATTTCTCCCATGTAGTTAAATGCCCATTCCCATAGCCATACATTTAACAGACTGAAAAATAAATATTGCTGAAAACACAAATTCTGGAATTTTTTCAGAGTGCTGGAAATTGCAGAAATAAAAATCAGCAATTAAAAACAGCCATTAAAACACATTTAAACTCAGTGATTTTTGGTCAACTTGACCCTGGAAAAACCCCCTACAACTCTTGGGGAAAACCAGTTTGAGAGCTCTTCTTTATTTCTGGAAAATGCCTTTTACAGAGGGAAAATTTTTCAGCAAAACAGAAATTTTTCCAGCAAGCAAACTTATCTGTTTTTCAGCTAACAGACAATCTGGAAAATGGCTGTACGAGCTGTACGGACCGTACGGATGTACGGACTGTACGGACGTACGGACTGTGCGGACGGACTTGTACGGACAGACCTCGAAATTCGTGCAGAAAATCGCCTCCTCGATATTCGTGCTGAAAATCAATTTTTTCACTGTTTTGCTCACTAAATCTGCCTTTTTCTGCTTGTTCTTTGAGCTGTACAGATTTGCTGAAGTGCTGCTTTGGTATGTGTGCCAAACTGCTGCCTCTTTCTCCTCCTTGTCTAGAAATCTCCTTTGCTCTCTTGCTCTCCTTCTCCCAATCTGCTCATGAAAGAATGAATGATCTTTTCCTCCTTTTCCTCCCTTAACCCAACCCTAAATGACTTTTGGGTGATCACTAAATCCAATGGCTGAAATAGATTTAGATCAATGGCTGAGATTAAATGCTCATTTAAATCTCACTTTCTATTTTTTAATTCACCCCACTTTAATAAAGACCCACTTAGTCATTTATTTCCAAAGTCACTTTTCCTTTCTAATTTTTCATTGACTTTATAAAGTCACTTTAAAATTAGACTTAGTAACTTTATCACTTAAAGTCACTTTCAAATTAGATTTAACTTTATAAAAATTATAAAGTTACTTTAGGAGAAAAATTAAATTCTTTTGGACACTTTTCCCTAGGCCAAAGATCAAAGCCTTAGGGAACCACCTGTCCTCCGGTACCAAATTTCAACACTCCCTCTTACCGAGGAAGGTGTTCCTCACCACACCCATCTTGTCTCTGAAGTAGACATGCTTGCCCCGTGGTAAGGCTTTGGTAAGAATATCTGCAACCTGCTCATCAGTGGAAATATACTCAAGCTTCACAGCTCCCTTCTGAACATAGTCTCTGATGAAATGATATCTGATCCCGATATGCTTTGACCTGTCATGAAATACTGGATTCTCCGTGAGTTTAATGCAACTCTGATTATCACAGTAAATCACTGAAGGTCTCAACGGCTGACCAAATAAGCCAAACAACATCTTGCGAAGCCAGATGGCCTCACAACTAGCTAGACTGGCTGCCATATACTCTGCTTCCACTGAACTCAGTGCTACTGACTGCTGCTTCCGGCTGAACCATGACACTACTGCTGAACCCAACCCAAAACAACACCCTGAAGTGCTCTTCCTATCAGAAGCACAACCTGCCCAATCAGAATCAGTGTATCCTGCCAATCTCACTCCATCTCCCTGCCTGTAGTCCAGACCATAATCCACTGTCCCCTGCAAGTACCGCAAAATGTGTTTTGCAGCCACCCAGTGAACCTTCCTAGGCTCACACATATACTGACTCATCGTGTTGACTGCAAAACAGATATCTGGTCTAGTGTTGACCAAATACATCAAGGAACCAATCAGCTGCCTGTACAATGTGGGATCCACCAACTCGAAATCTGAAGCATGAAGCTTCTTCCAGTTGGTGATCATCGGTGTCGACATGGGTCTACAATCCTCCATGTGGAATCTGCTAAGGATGTCCACAATATACTTCCCCTGCCCCAGGAAGAAATGCCCCTCCTCCTACCACACCTCCAAACCCAAAAAGTAATGCATCAAGCCGATGTCCTTCATCTCAAACTCCGCCGCAAGATCTCTCTTGCAGTTCTCTATGAGTCTCTCTGCACCTGTAATGATCAAGTCATCCACATACAGCACCAGAATGAGAGGCTCCTCACCAATCACAATAAAGTAAAGGTTCGGATCTGCCTCACTCTTTGTGAAACCCATCCCCTGCAAGTATGCATCTATCCTGGAGTACCAAGCTCTGGGAGCTTGCTTCAGGCCATAAAGGGCCTTCTTCAATCTGCACACATGGGACTCCTTCCCATGCACCTCAAAGCCCTGTGGCTGCTCAATGTACACCTCCTCCTGTATGAAGCCATTGAGAAATGCGGTCTTCACATCCATCTGGTGGATCTTCCAACCCATCTCTGCTGCTATCGATATAATGGAGCGGATCGAAGTATATCGAGCCACGGGAGCGAAGGTCTCCTCATAATCAACTCCCTCTACCTGGGAGAACCCTCTAGCCACAAACCTCGCTTTGAATTTCTCAATGCTGCCATCTGCAGCATGCTTTACCTTGTAAAGCCATCTGGAAGTAACCACGGATTTGCCCTCAGGCCTCGGCACCACCTCCCAAACATCATTCTTCATGATAGAAGAATACTCCTCCTGCATGGCCTCTCTCCAGACCTGCTGGCTAGCTGCCTCCTCATAGCTAGAAGGCTCAGAGTCAAGGATGCTGGTAACCATCGCCATATAACTACAAAACCTCTCAGGTGGTCTACTCTCTCTGACCGGCCTCTTCGGCTCAGCAACAGATGTGGCATCTCTCAAGGTGTCTTGAAGCCACTTGGGCTTCCTCTTCCCTGAGCATGCTTCTCCCATAGGAGAATGAAACTCCTCCTCCTCATCACCATCAGTAGCCTGAACTCCTGACTGTCTGTCTGCTGTCCTCCTGCCTGCACCTGAACCTGTAGAAGCTGAGGTACCGTGTGAACTCTCCATCAGTGGACTCCCTAGTGAACTGCTCTGTGAACTGCTCTGCATGCTGCCCGGAGCACCACCCCTCTGGCTCGGCGAGCCACTGCTCACTGATGGACCTGACATCCTCATAGATGTACCTCCGGATCCTCCTGATCCCTGCCCACTGGATCCCTGCGACTGACTCAACTGCTGCTGAGGGTCTGGCTGATCCAGATACTCTAACTCCCGTGACCTCCTAAAGGCCCTGTCCTCCTCGAACTTCACATCCCGTCTGACAACAACTCTCCTCTGTGCAGGAATGTAAATCCGAAAGGCCTTTGAGGTCTCACTGTAGCCCACAAAGATACCCTTCTCTGCGGTGGGCTCTAGTTTGGTCCTCTTCTCCTTGGGTATATAGGAGTATGTAATGCATCCAAAGATATGAAGATGACCAAGATCAGGCTTCTTCCCAGAGAAAGCCTCCTCCGGAGTCATGTGCCCCAAGGCACGATGCGGACTCCTGTTCTGCAAGTAAACAGCTGTGTTGCAGGCCTCTGCCCACAAGAACAATGGCAACCCCTGATCATGTAACATGGCTTTAACAGCCCCTATGATGGATCTGTTCTTCCTCTCTGCAACCCCGTTCTGCTGGGGGTTGTAAGGAACAGTGAACTCCCTCCTAATGCCTGCCTCCGCACAATAGTCAACAAACTCTCCAAGGGTGTACTCTCCTCCATTGTCCGACCTCAGGGACTTGATCTTCCGACCTGTCTGTGTCTCCACAAGAGCTCTGAACTCCTGAAACCGCTTGAAGACCTCACTCTTGGTCTTCAAGAAATAAATCCAGGTCCTCCTAGAGTGATCATCAATGAATAAAACATAGTACTCATATCCACTCAAGGAAACATGAGACATCCGACCGCTCACATCAGAATGAATCAAATCAAGTATCCCAGTCGCTCTGCTGTCATTGCTGGGAAAAGGGGATTTGGCAAACTTGCCCATCGCACAACCTCTGCAAGTATCATGGTGATCAGTACTGAAATCTGGCACACCTGTAGTGATCTCCCGCAATGTCCTCAAGGCTCCATGAGACATGTGCCCCATCCTGCGGTGCCAAATCTCACACAGCTCAGAACTGCTAGCTCTGCTATCGGTACTACTGCTCAATGCCAAAAGGGGCTGGAATGCAAACTTGTACACCTTTGCATGGCGTACACCTATCACTCTAGCTGAATCAGCTGGAGTGCCCCTGGGATACATCAACACCTGTCCTCCCCTGAACAGTACCTCATATCCTCTGTCCTCCAAAGCTGAGACGGATATGAGGTTCTTCCTCATCCCTGGCACATAAAGAACATCTGACACTTTCAAGGGAGGTCTGGACTCCCTCTGAAATGTCAGTGTACCCACCCCGACTGCTCTAACAACTCTGTCATCACCGAGTACTACCTCAATATCAGTGCCACTCTCTGAAAGCTCTGAGAAGTACTCCCGGACTCCTGTCATGTGGCGTGAAGCCCCACTGTCCACATACCAGATACCTGTAGATGCTCCGCTAATCGAGGGAAAAGCATGCTCCCTCTGAACCTGTGTGGCAGGTGATCCTGCACTAGAGGACTCACATGTAATGAACGCAAACTCCCGGTCAAAACGACCTGCAAAGTCCTCAATCTCAGCTGAAGCTGCCACATCCTGGTTCTTCCCCTTCTTCTTCTTCTTCTCCGGACACACAACTGCATAGTGTCCCATCTTCTGACAATTCCAACACTTCACTTTGGAATAGTCCTTCTGTGAGTTACCCTGTTTACCTTTACCTTTGCCTTTGCCTCCACCACCGCTTGTGGAAGCCTGCTTCTTCCCTTTGCCTTTCTTGCCTCCTGCCACCAGTGCTACGTCCTCATCCTGCTCAACTGGCTTGGCTGCCCCAAGCTGTCCTTTCCTGATCTCTGTCTGAATGCAATCATCCCAAAACCTCTCCCATGTGGGAAGGGTCTCACGTGCACAAACCCCATCAGCAAAGTTCAATCATGAACGGGGGAGGCCATTCACTGCAATACGCACCAACTCAGTGGATGGAATGGCCTCTCCAATCGCTGCCAACTCATCTCTCACATTGGTAATCTTTGTGAGATATCCAGCTGCACTATCATTCCCCATCTTAATGTTCTTCAACTTCTCCTTCAGGACCATCTTCCGGTTCTCATTGGTACTCTGGTAGAGATTGGACAATGCTGTCCACATTTCATGGGCATTGCTCTTTCCTCTCACATGAGGAATGCAATGGTCTTTGATTCCGTCTAGAATCAACCTCTTACCCTTGTTGTTCTTTTTATTATAAGCTGTCAACTGAGTTGCATCAGTAGGCACAACAACAGGGCGCTGTGCTGTATGCACCATGATATCCCAGACTTCTGCCTCCTCAAAGATACTCTGCATTCTCTCCTTCCAAACGCTGTAATTTGTATGCCCATCCAACCTATCCTCCACCCTCAATCCCAATGACATCTTGCTGTCCTAAAACTGAAAAATAGCACTGCTGTGGTAAAGATAAAACTGTTGTTTATGAAAAATCAGCTTGCTGGAATTTTCTGAGTGAAAAAATCAGCAGCTGTATTTTTTCCTTTTGCTGTCCCAAACTGCCCTTCAGCACTCAAGCTCTGATACCATGTAAAAATTCTGTTTTCCCACCCCGGTTTTCAGTTTCACCTTATTTCTCCCATGTAGTTAAATGTCCATTCCCATAGCCATACATTTAATAGACTGAAAAATAAATATTGCTGAAAACACAAATTCTGGAAATTTTTCAGAGTGCTGGAAATTGCAGAAATAAAAATCAGCAATTAAAAACAGCTATTAAAACACATTTAAACTCAGTGATTTTTGGTCAACTTGACCCTGGAAAAACCCCCTACAACTCTTGGGGAAAACCAGTTTGAGAGCTCTTCTTTATTTCTGGAAAATGCCTTTTACAGAGGGAAAAATTTTCAGCAAAACAGAAATTTTTCCAGCAAGCAAACTTATCTGTTTTTCAGCTAACAGACAATCTGGAAAATGGCTGTACGAGCTGTACGGACCGTACGGATGTACGGACTGTACGTACATACGGATGTACGAACCGTACGGACTGTACGGGCAGACCTCGAAATTCGTGCAGAAAATCGCCTCCTCGATATTCGTGCTGAAAATCAATTTTTTCACTGTTTTGCTCACTAAATCTGCCTTTTTCTGCTTGTTCTTTGAGCTGTACGGATTTGTTGAAGTGCTGCTTTGGTATGTGTGCCAAACTGCTGCCTCTTTCTCCTCCTTGTCCAGAAATCTCCTTTGCTCTCTTGCTCTCCTTCTCCCAATCTGCACATGAAAGAATGAATGATCTTTTCCTCCTTTTCCTCCCTTAACCCAACCCTAAATGACTTTTGGGTGATCCCTAAATCCAATGGCTGAAATAGATTTAGATCAATGGCTGAGATTAAATGCTCATTTAAATCTCACTTTCTATTTTTTAATTCACCCCACTTTAATAAAGACCCACTTAGTCATTTATTTCCAAAGTCACTTTTCCTTTCTAATTTTTCATTGACTTTATAAAGTCACTTTAAAATTAGACTTAGTAACTTTATCACTTAAAGTCACTTTCAAATTAGATTTAACTTTATAAAATTTATAAAGTTACTTTAGGAGAAAAATTAAATTCTTTTGGACACTTTTCCCTAGGCCAAAGATTAAAGCCTTAGGGAACCACCTGTCCTCCGGTACCAAATTTCAACATTTTGGATGCTTCTCAGTTGTTGTAGTTGCAGTAGTAACAACAACAGTTGAGAAGGAGTTGAGTTGCAGTGCAGATGCAAAGTTGGCAGTAGTACAGGTTGTACAATGCAGTGTCAGCATCAACACAAATGCACCAGTTTGGTTCAGCTACAGTCAGTGGCAGATGAATCAGAGTAGCATAGTAGTTGATGGAAAATAACTAAGTGAACAACGCAGTGACTAAGGGAACAACACAGCGACTAAGGGAACAACACTGTGACTGAGGGAGAAATGCAGTCATTTCCAACAGAGTTTCCTATCAAACATCAACAACGTGTATGGGAGGATGATGCAGAGGCAGGGTGTTGTAACAGTTCAACACTAGAACATCCTCGCTAAGAGGGAGTGTTAGTTTTTGTAGCAGTGTTCTAGTCTCGAGACTTTGTGGAGAGGCTAAAAATATAGGAGTTCTTCAAAACCCAGAAATCGTTCTGGAAATTCCACCTAGAGATGGCTTAATTAAATTAATTGACCATAATTAAAAATTTCGTAAGTGTAGCTTAGGAAAAATGGTTAATTAATAGGAATAAATGAGAAAGGTGTGAATCATCTAGAAACTCACACATATCGACTTGGAGATGATCTCAACCATCGTTTAAGTTTTAATCGTGGTCTTTGGAGTCCCAACTATAGATTATAAGAAGAGGTTGATGGGTAGATGGAGAACACACTCAGTGTGTGAGTTCCTTAGCAAATCGAGCTACCCAATTGCAGAGATCAAGCAAGGGAGAGAAATTTGAGCTAGAAGGATGCACGAGTGAGACATTAGAGCAATGATTCAAGGGAGAGAAGTTCGAGCTAGAAGGATGCACGAGTGAGACACTAGAGCAGTGAGTTCCTTGGAAGATCAATCTATCCAATTGCAGCAGCACGTCAGAAGAGTTCGAGCCAAAAGGAACGTAGGTGTTAGAAGGGCAAAGACAGTGATTCCGGAGGAAGTTTTCCAGCTCCAGAGAGTCAGCAGTGAAGGGTCATATTTCCCAGAGAGGTTGTGCAAAGCCTGCGCAGATAGCTTCAAAGGGAGATCGATTTTGCTAAGAGGAAGGGTGATTTAGTTACAGTTGGCCAGGAGAATCTCCAAGAGGCAAAGCGAGTCACTTCTAGAAGCAAAGCGAGTCAGCCAAGACGTCAACTTTCCAGCAAATCCAAGGCATAGCGAGTACAGCCTACGTAAGCACTATGCAAAGGCTCACACAAAGGTTGTACGAGCAACGATATTTGCTAGTTTTCGAAGCTGGGTCAGGCGTGGTGTTGACGTATTTTCCTCACAGATATTTTGGCCAGATTATTTTGCTGATTGGATAGCAAGGTGGGCATCCATAGGTTGTACTCAAAATTTCACTACTGCTTAATAATAAAAACCCTCATTTCTGCACCAATTTTCCCACATTGGGTTTTTTCGGGGACAATTGTCCAAAAATAATGGTGTCACAATTTTTTGTGTGCCAGCATTTTCTTAGTTTCCAGTTTCTCTTCCGCAATATTTATTTTGGTGAAAATTGAAGTTGTGAATTATTCATTCTTTGTTGTAGCAAATAAACTACAAAATTAATTTATAGTTAAAATAATATTTTTCAGGTGGCGTGGTTTTCCTTGATAACAGTGATGAGTCAAACCGACATTCGCGGATAGCAGCCAGAGATGGCTGTCCTCACTGTTGGTTTGACACCTGAGTTTGATAGGTTTTGCCACCTTCGGAAAAAAAATATTTTTCAGTTGCTGCAATAGTTGAAAATTTCACACAACTTGTAATGACTAAACATTGTTTCAAAGTTTCTAGGTGAAAGTGTAGTCTTATAGCACAAGAAAAGAAAAGTATGAAAAAAACTAAAATGTCCTAAGAATCAAAAGGTATGGAACCTCAAACTTGTAATGCACTAGTCTTCCTTTCAAAATTGCTAAGTGAAAGTGTAGTCTTCTCCCTCGACATTGCCCAAGATTCAAGCCAAGTAGGAGGCAAAGTGGAGGATCTAGAAATGGGTAAATAGTGAGAGAAGAGCCCTCGGGAAGCAAGAGGAAATGAGAGCCAAGTAAAGGGGGAGTGAGATTAGGCATGAAGCAAGGAAGATAGGTTTCAAACCATGAACGGGCATAAGGTTTTAGAACCCTAAAAAAATTCCATGAATGCATACTTCTTACTAATATGGCAAAAAACCATGGGAATGGACCTCCACAAATGGTGGAGATATGGATTCCCATGTGAAATATTCCTAATTACAAGTGCCAAATTTTGTGATGGAAGACATGGGAGTCACCAAACCACTGTTTCACTCTCATGCCTATAAAATTAAAAAATGCAAAGAGGAGGGATCATGGATGTCCAAATAAACTTCAAAATTCTAAGAAAGAAAAAGAGAGGCACAAATTCTCCAAAAGAACTTGACAATCTAAGAGAAATAAAACAAAAAGTCCCAAGGGGAGCAGAAGGCTAAGGAAAAGAAAATAAACTCTTTTCTAAAATAATTGCACCTAATTTAAATGAAAAAGGTAAGAAAAATAATCAACAAGAAAATCTATGAGTTTTTGTTAAAAGGTAATATTTGTTCCATAAGAAACAAGAAAATTAGTTCTATATTTCATTTGAAACTAGTAAAAATCCCACAAAACAATACAACGTGAAATCATGAATGATAAAACTGTGTGGAGCATTCCACAAATTCATAAACTCGAATGAAACAAAGAGAGAAAATGCTCAAAAGGAAAAAATATCGCACATGCAACCCACTAAGGAGTGGAACCACTTACAAAGACCAAGGGAAAAACAAGGCAAGGGATTCTCCGCTAGACTAATTTAATTAAATGGGTTTGGGTTGAACATTAAGCCAAGAAATCAAAGACAATGCTCTAAGTTGGTACTATGTGGAATGATTTACCAATAGTCCCAAGTGATAGTGATACTCAAGTGTCTCAAGTGATCGTGATACTTGAATGCATATGGATTAATGTGAAAAGAAATGTTTGGATAGGGCGTTTTTCATAAAGAGGAGCCCAAATAATTAAATTAAATTGAGGGTGCTAGAAGAGACAATAGAGGAGGGGGGATCAACTATGCGAGGTTGAAGCACCTCTAAAAATCATCCCATGGTGGAATAACAAAAAGGTTAATTTTTTTGTGCTACAACATTAAGTACAATTAAAATAACATTTAGAATGAAGTACTTTGGCACAATTATGGTATATTGTCAAATCCTTGGCTATCATCTTTACTAAAGCTTATTTGGTGTTTTTACCCTCAATATTGCTAATCACTTCCCTTCATCTTGTTAATGTTGTCATATTAAAGCTTCATGATTATGTCTAAATTTGTGGTTAGCTACTCATAGTCTTCACCATCCTTGCTCAAACTTCCAATTCATAATGATGTCCCTAATATCCTTGCATGGTTGTTGGTCCAACCTCATGCCCTCAATCCATGATAACCCCACTAAGCACACCATTGCTAATATTTTCATCATATCCATGTTTTTCCTAGGCCAACACTTGAATTAGCATCAAAATAAACCTCTCTATACATCATCTTTGTGTCAATCACAATTTAGGTAGATATTATTCTTATGTTTACCCAATGGACATCTTTGACAAAAAAAATTTACTCTTAAAAGCCTAATAATTACATTTATTACTCTTAATCTGAT
This sequence comes from Pinus tabuliformis, assembly GCA_031772625.1. Lineage (NCBI taxonomy): Eukaryota > Viridiplantae > Streptophyta > Pinopsida > Pinales > Pinaceae > Pinus > Pinus tabuliformis. The sequence continues at coordinate 627,025,721 of CM062816.1, forward strand.
GTGGTTCACGAACTCTGGACATTGGTGACTGCTACGTCCACGAAAACAGTGTCTGAGTAGATCCACCAGAAGGGACCAGTCTCGCCAACTCATTTTAGAGCCTAACTCCGAGGGTGTCAAGGAGAATTGACCCTATGATCTCTCATAGTGAGGTGCTTATGTGGCAGGTACTCGACCAATTGAGTTAACCCTCGGGGCCTTACATTTATTACTCTTAATAAATGATTATGATGAAATTAAGATTCAATAATTTATATGAACATGGTGCAAAATTGACTAAGCCATAACAATAGGCATCAATCAGTCTAAGAAAATCCATTTTTTTAAGCATTATAGACCTTGGAAGGAGGGAGAACATTAGGCAACCAAATTGTAGAGAATTGTTAGGAGTTTTCTAGTTATGATGGAAAAAAATGGATTTCACATTGTAAATGCTATGGTACTAGTAGGATCTAAAATCCTCGATTGGGATTAGGCATTTACCACCTTGAATTTAGACATGGGACACATGTATCGTCATTAGAGATCATCTAGATTCTAAATCATGCAACATGTTTACAAATGGATTTATCAACTTTTAATGAAAACATCCATGTTTGTAAAGTCCAATCCATCATTTCTCTATGTATGTGTATCCATGTACTATTATTGTATTGTTGTATGGAATTTTTAAGTAAATGATTTTGTTGGTATTAGGTATCTATCATCTCCATCTCCATGCTAACGTGAGACAAATTATATTTTCTTCATGTCTCTAAGAGATTTGAATATGGGTCTCCACAATGAAAACCCAAGACATTAACTAATGGTCCTCATGATTCAATGTTGAGTAAAGTTGTAATATTATTATAGTGCATGGTTATTTGTGGTCATGGAATTTACAAAATATAATTATTCTCTATGGAAGACACCTTGGAATGCGCAGCTCACCTTGTCAACTCTAACATTATATTTTGCAGCAGCCTGGCCTCCCAATTGTTTCTCTCATAGTTGCCTTCCCCTGTGCTCCACGTCGCTCCTTCTAACCTCAATTTTTTGACTCCTGACCCCTATATCTTAATTGTGAACAATGACAGAGGTAGGGAACGCCGCCTTGAATGGGGCAGAGAGTGCAGTCGGCCCCCAACCACTCTGGACGACACCTCCATCGCGACCTTCTTCAACCATAACATTCCTAACATATTCGAAGGAAAGTAGTTACCATGGAGGAAGAGGAGACCTGTGGGGGACGCACGTCCCTTTGGGCTCTCCGCAAACCAATTGGTTACCTTGGCCTTGTCCTGCCTTGGCTAGAGACCTCAGCATTGCCTACCCCCAAAACCTCTCATCCCCTGCTGTCTCCCCCATGCTCCCATCCCGCTAGCTCATCCCTCCCCGCAAAGCTCCTCCTGCTGCTGCCCCCCTCAACCCAACCCAACCCATTCAAGTGTTACATTTTGGAAGAGGTCCCTAAGGACCCTAACACAGTGTAGGCTCAAGGCAACACCCAGGCTTGTGGAGGCACCAACTCAACAATGATGTGGCTCCACTGCAATGCCCGTTATCCACCAATGACATGAAGAGCAAAAGGTTGGTAGCTTCGCTCTCATTTTGGTTAATAGCTATCAGAGTGACCTTGTTTTGGCTCAATGAACACCAGTGCGACCACACCTTTTCTGCTCAACCTAAGTGTGCCCAGTTTAAGACTAAGAAGCTCACAGTTGTGGTGCAGTTTCCCATTGCCCTTGTCCTTCAGTCTATCATCAATACGCCGTAAGGCTCAATCCTCTGTGATTTGAATATCATTATTTTTCATATTTTATACTCTCTGGAAAATGTAAACTCTAGTCTCCCCACCCAGGGGCAAAGAATTTTTTACTACACACTTTGGTTTCTTCGCTCGAGATAGAGGTAAATCTCATGATTCTACAGTGTATATTTTGTTAAGCTAATATATAATACGGTCATTCAATAAAAATTTACCAAAACATTGAAGACAATGCGATTTGTCTTTAATACGACTTTTTGGAAGCATTTTCGATGGGTTTTTCCTGTTTGATTTCTCTAAAATCCTACAAGAATTTTTTGAAATCACAAGTTTGATGGGTAAATCTTGCACAATCCAAGTGCCCTAGGGTTTTTCAGGGTGTTGAATCCATATATACAGTCAAAAAACCAGTTTAAATAACACAAATCAAGATTTCACCTCAAATTTTTCTGTTGGACCACTAATAGTCCAAAAAATCACACTAAAAGCAACTCCTATTCAATATGATTACCCTAATCATATCTTATAATTAATATATACACTTAAATTTATGATCATACTTCAATCTATTATCTACCTTACTATATTTATATATATCCTTTAAAATATAAATTTAAGTGTCATGTCCCCAATAAAAAAAAATTACAGTTATAAATACAAACCTTTACATATCCCAAAGTTAATCATTTCGTATCATTTGCAAACAAATCCAATCTGAATATTTCAATGTGAATTAACTTCACATCCCATCTATGTGTGCGTAATCCATATATTTATGAAGGTCGTAGACTTAGCCCTTAATTAATCCACGATGCGAGTTCAATCTACATTGTTTATTGTCATGGAAAAGCGGGTTACGGAATCATGGCTGTCGATATATCCGCCTTGCTGTTGTTAATGTTTGGATTTACTATGTTAATATCTGCACTACCACTGTACGTGGCATGTGCAGTTCTGTCTGATTCTGCTACAGCCTCGGGATCCCCTTTGGATCAACGGTGTTGGAGCTGGCTTGGCGATCCAACGGTCGTGGAGAGATTGGTCCTTGTACACACCACTTGATCTTGATTCGGAACTTCATTCTTCTGCCATTTCGTTTGATCCGCCGCTTGGTTGCTGCTCTCGTCCAAGCCCTGCTCTGCTTCTCGACCCAAGCTTCTGCGGTGGTAATGGGAGGTGCTCAGCACGCCCTACCTTGGTCTTCGTTCTCCAACTCTGTCACTGGTAAGACTTACGTTGTATAAACTGTGTAATTCCAATCTCCTTGCGCAACAGTGGTTGAAACTCCCTCATGCACTCAGAGTTCTTATTTTTTTTATACATCCTGAGACTACTTGGGTATCTAACTTAATGTTTATGGTCTCCTGCAGGTTCCCCTCGGCTCTGTCTTCGAGCTTGGCACCGAAAGAACCACCGTTCTCCAGAGAAGGAATTGACTCCAAATTCCTCCGGGTATGAGGGTTTCCACCTGGTTATGGTTTTCAAATGATTGCTCCGTTAATATTCTTGTGAAAGGGACTTATCTCAGAGTTTAATGCTGTTTCTACAATGTATTACTCGGGTTTTTAGCTCGCCCGTCGAGACTCTGTTCTCATGTATCATGTATATATTTTGTAGAGAATTTTCGCTTCGAGGGTTTTACCTCTGAAGCCGAATGAGCCGTGCTGGCCTATTTGTAATTATTTTTAAACTGTGCTACAACTTGTCCATTTCCTGAAGTTTATGTTTTCATTATAAGCACTGAAAGTCGTGTGCTAATGACATTTGGTTTATGGAATGATTATATATGTCATGTACATTTAGAATGTCTCCCTCTTGGATTACGATTAATGTAGGCTTTATACTGTTCCCAAATGTGATTACCGTGTATTTTTGTTTACCTAATAAAGCTCTTCAACTTATTTTACCACAGAGTTCCAGGCAGTGTCAATATTTGTTTAAATATGAGTTCCACGGTTATTGTTTGCATGTTTTCCTTAGTTTAATATTGCATAGATTTACTTGCTCTTTTCCAATGAACGTTGTCCTTCGATTCACCCTTTGGTTACAACCCTCTGGCTACGCAATTTAGCGTATTTATATTCTTTACTGTTTGATCTTGCTGATACAATTTGGCAGTAAAGCCACGGTTGTTGTTTTCTTTGTTTGTAATATGACGGAACAGTATAGCCACTAGATATATACTTAAATTTTGGGCAATAATGATAGGGGTATTTCTTGTTGTAGTATGACAGAAACAGTATAGCCACTAGACATATACTTATCCGACAGTTAACTGATTCGATAACGGATTACCTCAATCGAGGGTTTGAGTACAAACACGATAATTTGAGGGTTCTGGGCTATCCGAAGGAATTTAAGAAAAACCGTCCATTCGAAGGACTGGGTCAACCCTCAACGCAGGTCTCCCTTCCGTTATTTAAATGTAATTCAACTCCTGCTATGGCAAACTTTTAATTCTAGAATGATACCCTACACCTAGGGTTCTAGGCACATAAACTGTAAATTTCCCTTCTGCAGAAGGCAAATTTAATTAACAACTGTAGAGTTATACAATGCTATTTCTTTCTGGACTTTTCCCTATTCGCTAATTCACGATTTCCCCTACTTCTGCAGTGCTCTGCTCTGCGTCCCAACGGGATAAGAGATGGTTTACATGTATACATTTTGTTTCCCTTAACTGTACAATTGCTCTGTTATTATGACCCTCACAGTATTCTTCTGTTTTGTTCATCGGTTTTAACATGGTTTTCTAGTAAGAGTCTCATTTACCAATGACTCAGTCTTTTTTTTATAATTAAACACAACAGTGCAACCATTTAATATAGCTTACTTCCTTAATGTTTCTAAATGCTTCTAAAACAGTTCAGCCACTTACCTGAGTCACTGTAACTTGCAAAACACTTGAGAAGCCGAGATTACCTCTGTTCATCTGCTTCCAATCTGCCACCCGTCCATGAGATTCGTCTTTCAGGACCAAAATCTCCCCCCAGCTCTCTTGCAGGACCACTATTCAGCAAGATATTCGCACTTAGTGCTTGGCTATCTGGTCATCACCAGACTTAGCCATTTTTTTCCTCTTTTCTCTTTTCTGTCTGTCCCAACAGCACAGAACTTTTTCCCCCCTTTCCCCCTATTTTCCTCTGGAAGCCCTTCCAGTTAGGGAAAACAGTTAGGGTTGGAATCACAACAACTGTCTTGCCTCTAACTTCCCCCTTGAGAAGTTGCGAGCTCTTAAAAAAACATTTCTTAATTTTTTTTAAAAAGTCAATATTATTTAAATTCAAACAGATAATAATATCAATTCAGTTTGTCATTTAGCACAATAAAAACCAATTCAATTTGTCATTTACCACAATAAAGACAAATATTTACATTTATCCCGGAGCATTACATTAAATTATTTAGAAAACCTAAATCAATTTAAAATACTTCCCAAACTTACTAATAAAAAAATCAATGAAAGAAATACGAATTTAAAAGCTAAAAAGATTTAAAATATATATTCTAACCATACCCATATTATTCTCTCAAATGTAAATTTAGAAGGCATATATATCCTTTAAAATATAAATTTAAGTTATTTCAAAAAACCTAAATCAATTTAAAATACTTCCCAAACTTACTAATAAAAAGATCAACGAAAGAAATACGAATTTAAAAACTAAAAATATTTAAAATATATATTCTAACCATACCCATATTATTCTTTAAAATGTAAATTTAAAATGTTTTACGTGAAAAAGATAAAAAGACGTGCGACAACCTAAGGTTTTCCTATTATTTGTATTTCGCGGAAACAACGGCAACCCCGGCTGTGACAAGCAATGGTTTCCGTACTATTTGTAATGTTCTCTATTCTGACGCTAAAAGTAAATTGCAACATTCATAATAATTCTGGCAATGGATGATGAAATCGTCCGTACCTGCAGCTAGCGGAGGGTTGAGGTTGACGCTGTACCTGGTGTACCGGTGAAGGAGTACCAACGAGAACCACTACAATTAACCGCACCCGCTAATTTCACTCATCCAAGTCATCTCCATTAACCGCAAATCAATTAATAAAGATTCATATATCAAGCATTGCAAAGTCCACGATCACACCATACATGCTGAAAATGGAAAATATTAAAATAAAAAAGAAAAAAAGCAAAAAAGCAGAGCACATTTCAAAGATGAAAAACCTGACCGAGTAAAAACCCGGATCAACGAAGCTACTGCCAAAAAAAAATTAAGCAATATAGAGGTTCAGAGTGAGCTTTACCTTTGAAAGTTTTTTCTTCATTAAAAAGCCCAACGATTCTTCTCTCTTCCAAGAACATGATATTGGAAAAACCATATGGGTCATATACATCCAATTCCATTTCCATTTGGGAGCGAGCTATTATTAGTGCAACTGACATCTCATTATGTAAATATTTATTATTAAAAAACTATTTAGAATAAACAAATCAGAAAATAATTATGCTGGTCCATTTCAGTGATTAAGCTTCTTAACAAATCCCAAATCATGGTACTGGTTTCCATCCTCCAAAGCAATCACACATATATTAAAAAAAAAAATAACACAAACTACAACAAAACTAAAAGAAAAAATTAACCTTAAATATAAATTATTTTGAATAACTTAAATATGGCACAAATTTACACATGAAAAAATTAAAATCTAAAGGATATATTTTTTAAAATGTGAATTTAATTTGTTTTAAATGAGGTAAATCCAGTGAATAAAACTTAGGTTTTTTGTATTTTTTTTATTAGGAAAATTAAAGTTGGGGCTATTTAGGGAAACTCATTTTACAGCCAAGTATAAAGGCTCATTCTACAACTTAGCATGATTGAATCTAGAGGCTTATTTTACAACCCAACCCAGTATAAAAGACTCATTCTACAGCCAGTATAAAAGCTATTTGTAATTCACATTCTTAGTTAGTTGTCCATATGATGTAATATATTTTTATGTAAAATAATTAGAAGTAATTGTAATATATTCATAGATACAATTTAAATAATAAAAAATAACACATTGTATATTGCATTCTAAAACAAATTTACATGTAAAGAAATTTGATCCCTCTCTATTTATGCTAAATCCTTACTTAAAATAAATAACAAAATAATAAATACCCAAAAAAAACTTGAGATTGTGTCTTGTTCGTCTATGTTCTTCCCCAAATCATCTCTATTTAACTATAAAGCAATCAAATACGGCCTCAGACAGATAAAGGATCATTATGCAGTGATGTGGGCGATGAAGCCATAAATTTCGAAAAACAAAAAAATCAAAGCGAACCGAATCCATTTCAAAGAGGAAAAACTGAATCGGGTTAAAGCCCATGTCAACAAAGCTACCTACCAAAAAACATTAAAGCAATAAGGCAGGTTCAGAGTGAACTTTACCTTGAATATCGTTCTTTTTATTGAATGCACCAACGACTCTTCTCCTACAGATAAACTCTTCCAAGAACATCATATTAGAAAAACCAAACCAATCCAATTCCATTTGGGAACTATTATCAGCACAACACTTCCAAGAACATCATATTAGAAAAACCAATCCAATTCCATTTGGGAGCTATTATCAGCACAAAAGACATTTCATTACTTAAATATTTATTGGTAAAGAATATCTAGATATGTATATAGATTTAAATTAAAGAAACCGAATCTATTTTACCTGCTTGTCCCATTCCAGTGATCACACTTCATTAAAAAAAATCCCAAATCATGGGACTCGTTTCCATCTCTCCATTTCGTATCTAAGTCTCATCCCAAAAAAATCGAATCGACCAACAAAAGAAAACAGATGCACAAAAATAACAAATAACAAATAAACTAAGAGCAATTACAAATAAAATTAAAAAAGAAAATAGACTGTAAATATAAATTATTCCAAATATAAATAAATGAAAGATATAAATTTAAAAGCGAAGAAGATATACCATATCCATATATGTAAATCTAATCTGTTTTAGATAAAATAAATCCCGGGCATGTCCAAAATTAAATGACGACATGAAAGAGTCGTGAATTTAAAAGCTCAGATATGAATTTAATTTAAAAGCTAAGAATATATACCATACTCATATATATTCTTTAAAATGTAAATTTAATCCAGATATTGTAAAATTAATCTATAAGAAAATCTCAGGAACAGCAGCAACCTCGGCGCTGTCTATGGTTTGCGTACTATTTGTATTTTTCCCTATTTTCACCCTAAAATTTCGAGAAACAACAACAAACTTGGCTAGGGCAACTTATGGTTCCGTACTATTTATAATTTTCTATTTTCTACCGCTAAAATTGAAGTTGAGACATTCATATTAACTCTGGCAATGGATAACTGTATAGTCCATACCTGCAGCTAGGCGGAGCTGAGATTGAGGCGGTTGAGGCTGTACCCGCTAGCGGTGAAGGTTTATGCATCTCTTTCATCTCTTGTTCGTCTCTGTTTTTCTCCAAAGCGTTTCTTAAAGATGAAAGTATGGGTGAAGGGGGAAAAAATATCCTCATTTCAAAGACAAAAATCCTCAAGCAAAGCTACCTACCAAAGAAAATTAAAGACGAGTTCAAAGTGAGCTTTACTTCGAATAGCTTTCTCTTTATTGAAAGGTCCAACGATCTTTCTCTTTACTTCGAATAGCCTCAGAAAACTCTTCCAAGCACGTGACATTAGAAAACCATCTGAGTGGTATACATCCCAGCGGACATCTCATTACGTAAAAAATTAGTAGTAAAGGATTATCTAAATTACATAAAAGAAACAACAACGTATCAGAAGAAAAAAAAATTATACCTGCGTTTACATTCCAATGATTACGCTTCATAAAAAAAATCCAAATCATGAGACTCGTTTCCATCTGTTCATTTCGTCTCTAAATCTAAAAAAAATATCAAATCGACCAACCAAAAACCAAATACACAGAAATATTAAAAAAAAAAACCAGAAAGCCAACTACAAACAAAATTTAAAAAAATAGACTAAATATAAATTATTTTAAATAGAAATATAAAATATTTTAACTACAAGTATAAAATATTTTATTTTAAATAACCTAAATTATTGTAAAATAAATCTTAAACTTACCAATAAAAAATAAATGAAAGAGATATAAATCTCAAACTTCCCAATAAAAAAATAAATAAAAGAGATATAAATTTAAAAGCTAAAAAGATATATCATATCCATATATATTCTTATTCTTTAAAATGTAAATTTAATTGGTTTTAAATTATGTAAATCCATTGCAGGTTAAAAATAAAATGACCAAACAAATTTAAAAACTAAAATAATATTATATAAATTTAATTTAAAAGCTAAAAAAAATCATATGAATCTAATTTAAGAACTAAAAGTATATGTTGTACCCATATGTATTCTTTAAAATGTAAATTTAATTGAACGGCAACCTCAGTTATGTCTATCGTTTCCGTACTATTTGTATTTTTCCCTATTCTCACGGTAAGATTGGGAGAAGCAGCAACCTTGGCTAGGGCAACGTATGCTTTCCGTACTTTTTATGATTTCTTTATCCCGAGGCTAAAATTAATGTTAGATCCTCCGGGAGAAGAATTAGAATTAAAGTTTGGGCATTCATATTAATTATGACGGAATAGTCCGTACCCTGCAGCTAAACGGAGGGCTGAGGTTGAGGCTGTACCTGCTACCGGTGAAGATTTACGCATCGAATAATTAAGTATTGCGTGTCGCGTTCGTCTCTGTTTTCCTTCGAGTCACGCGGATTAAGATTGATTATCTAATGGAACATAGAGCATTGTAAAGTCTATAAGAGGAAAACGTTTTTTGAAAGAAAGAAACTATAGGTTATTAATATTTATGGAATTAAAGTTTTATTAATGTATTTAGTAGTATATGTGATGTGTTAGATTTAACTAAATATAAAATTTAATAAATAGCATACTGCTTCAGTATATTAATAGAATTAAAGAAAACTCAAAAAAATGAAAATTAAAACAATTTACAAATTCAGAGTGAACTTTATCTTAAATAGCCTTTTTATTATTAAAAGGCCAGCAATAATTCTTCGTCGTACACATCCACTCCCATTTGGAAGCAATTATTAGCACAGCTGACATCTCGAAGAACTATTTAAATTAAAAAACAATAATCCCAAATTCATTTGTCCGTTTCCTTCTAAACGTCACCCGCAAAGTGATTTAAAATAAATTTATAAATTATTTTACAGAATTTAAATCAGTTTAAAATAAATTTATAAATTATTTTAATGAATTTAAATTTATTTTAATGATTTTAAATTAATTTGTTAAGTAAAGTGAATTAGGATCAAATTTTACCGGAATAGTTGTGCCATGTGACCAGATCGAGTGCTATTCCAAGGTGCTATCATGGATAATTTTGACAGTTTAAGGGCTCCTCAAACTACAAGTCAAACTAAAAAGATCATTCACACCTTAAGACAACCTAAAATATTTTTAAAATAATAAAAATATAAATTTAAAATTTAAAAAAAATATATCATAACTATATATAATATTTAAAATGTAAATTTAATTTGTTTTAAATATAATATTTAAAATACGAATTTAATTGATTTTAAAGCAAGCAAATCAAGTGCATGTCACCCATAAAATGACCAAAATAACCCAGAGAAGTGAATTTAAAAGTTAAGAAAATATGATATGAATTTAATTTATCAACTATAAAGATATACCATACCCACATATATATTTTTTTTAATGTAAAAGATAAAAAAACTACATAAAGAACCGTGAATTTATAAGTTCCGAAAATCTGACGGAACAACAACAACCTCAGCATTGGCAACTTATGTTTCAGTACTACTGGTATTTTTCCCTATTCCCACACTAAAATTTCGAAGAAATCTGTGGTTTTTAACTATTCGTGTTTTTCTCTATTCTGAGGCCAAAATTAAAGTTGTGTCACTTTAAAAATGAAAAACCTGAAAAATCCCTCATCAACAAAGCCACTTACCATAGCAAATTAAAGCAATAGGTAGGTTCAGAGTGAGTTTTATCTTGCATAGCTCCCTTTTAAAGGCCCAAAGACTCTTCTCCTAAAAATAATCTCTTCCAAGAACGTGACATTAGAAAAACATCTAGGTCGTATACATCCAATCCCATTTGGGAGCTATTATATCAGCAGAGCGGACATTTCATTATGTAAATATTTATTGCTAAAGAACTATTTAGATATTTATATAAATTTAAATTTAATTTAAAAATAAATAAATTCTAATGGGAGACTATAATTATACTTTTCTTTCCATTGATTATGCTTCATAAAAAAATTCCAAATAAAAAAAAATCAGATACACAAAAATCTAAAAAGATAAATAAATAAAATCATCATAGTAAATATTAAATATTTTTTAAATATTTTTAATAAATGAAAGGGATATAAATTGAATGGCTAAAGAGATATGCCATATCCATATATATTCTTTAAAATAAAATAAATCCAATGCATTCAAAAATAAAATTACCAAATGAAAAACCTGAATATGATATGAATTTAATTTAAAAGCTATCAAAATATCATATGAATTAAATTTAAGAGCTAAGAATATATACTATAGCAAAATATATATATATATATATATATATATTCTTTTAAATTAATATTCTTTAAAACTTAAATTTAATCGAGATTTTGTAAATTTAATTTAAGAAATACAAGAGGAACAGCAGCAATCGCAGCTATGTCTATTGTTTCAGTACTATTTGTATTTTTCCCCATTTTCACTTTAAAATTTCGAGAAACAGCAACAAGTAACTTATAGTTTCCGTACTATTTATAATTTTCTCTATTCTGATGCTAAAATTGAAGTTAGGACATTCATATTAATTCTGGAAATGGATGACTGAATAGTACTTACCTGCAGCTAAGCCGAGGGCTTAGAGTTGAAGCGGTTGAGGCGGTACCTGCTATACCGGTGAAGGTTTATTCTGTGTCCTGTTCCTCTCTGCTTTGCTCCAAGTCACCTCCATTAATTGCAAAGCAATCAAATACAACCTTATAGACTGAGAAAGAAAGATTCATTATGCACTGGAACATAGAGCATTGCAAAGTCCGGGATGAAGCCACACATGGGGAAAATGTTTCTTAGAGATAAAGTATGGGGAAAGGGAGATTAAAAAAAAAAAACAATACTCATTTAAAAGATGAAACACTTTAATGGGGTAAAACCCGATCAGCTAAACTACCTACCAAAGAAAGGTTCAGAGTGATATTTACCTTCAGTAGCTTTCTGAAAGGTCCAACTATTTTTCTCCTATAGATAAACTTTTCCAACCAAGTGATACTAAAAAAACCATTGAATCCTACACATCCAATCCATGTGGGAGCACAGCAGGCATCTCATTACTTAAATATTTATCATAGAGAATTATCTAGACATGTATATAGATTTAAATTAAAATAAACAAATCAAAAAAAGTAATTATACCTGCTTTTGCTCGTACATTCCAGTGATTAAGCCTCATAATAACAGACTTTAGATATAAATTACTTTAAATATAATATTATAAATTATTTTAAATATAAATAGCTTAGATTATTTCAAAATACATCTCAAACTTATTAATAAAAAATAAGCAGAAGAGTTATAATTTTTTTTTTTTTAACCCCAACGGATATTTTATTAAAGGATGGCCAAAGCCATATCAAGTTTTACATTTTCCTGTTTCTAAAAGAACATATTTCTGCATTTACAAGATCAACTTGTCCTTTCAAGGAATGGCTGCCATGTATGGTTCTCCTGCATCTATGCTGATCATGTTCTTTTCTAGATTACATCCAATATTTGCCAGGCTGTCTGCTTCTGTGTTTAATTCTCTGAGAATGTGATAGATTTGAACTGAAGAGAAGTCCTTCAGGAGTCTATTTACTCTTGATATCTGTTTGTTCAATACTGGATCCTTGAGTCCTTTATTATTTAATAGAGATTTTATCAGCAATTCTGAGTCTCCAAACACTAGGATTTCCTTTGGGTTTCCTTTACTGACGAGTTGGCAAGCTTTTAAAAGACTGAGGACTTCTGCCTGATTGTTGGTTTTAAATCCGAGACCCCAGCTGTAATCCTCTTTTCTTCCATTCCGGAAGTAGATGACCCCCCCAGCTCCTGACCTGCCTGGATTACCTTTTGAAGCTCCATCAAAGAAAATAGTGCATTTTCCTTGAGATTTCCACCACTTCTGGAAGTTTTCCAAAGTGTCTCGGATCTGCCAGTTTTCCTTGAGTTTTGGGCGGGTGATTAAAGAAGGGCTCGATGAAGGAATGTAATCACCCAGCCATGCTCTTTCTTCATCTCTTAGGGAGCTGTCTCTGACATTGGTTTGTCTCAGAGTTTCTATAAGTAGTTTCTTGGCCTTTTCTGCGACATTTCCTGCAGACATTTCTTTTTGATTAAAAACAATTTCATTCCGGGAGAGCCACAACTTCCAGCACACATATTTTGGAGCTGCAATCCACACCTTATACCAAAGAGTCTTTTCTGCGATGCTGTAGGGATACCGAGCTTTCCAAGACAAAAACATGTCTGTTATTGAACATTGCACCGGTGGGCTAACATTCAGTCCCGCCAAGAAGCTGGCCCAGGCCATCTGAGCATACTCACATTCAATGAACATGTGAGCTGAGGTCTCCAAGGCTTTTTTGCAGAACACGCATCGATGTGGACCTGCAATATTCCTTTTACAAAGATTTTCTCCAGTCAGTATTTTGTTATGAAACAAGGTCCAGAAGAAGAAATTGATCTTCGGGATGCTGAAGTTTTCCCAGATCTGCCTCCACACTGTTTCCGGGTGCAAAGAGTCCTTTTTGCCTTGCAACTGTAAGTACCCTTGCTTGGCTGTGTAAACCCCTGTTCGTCCCCAACCCCATGAATCTTCCTCGTCTTTGTGTACTGGAGTGAAGTCTGTGATTGCTTCCATGAAGTAGTTTAGCTGATTTCTTAGGCGTGCTGGTATGTTGGGCAGAGCCCAACGCTGCCAATTGCCTTTGTTATCCCACTCTGCAATGTCCTCGATTTTCCTGATTCCTTTTGATCTTAACCAAACTCTTAAATCTGCGATTTCGTTTATGACCGAAAGAGGAGGGTGCCCCATGATTCGGTCTCTCCACATCAATGATTTCTTGCCGTTCCCTGGAATTTTATACAAATGTGTCCTGAAGAAGTCTAACCCTTTGCAACAAAGTCTCCAAGCCTGTGTTCCTCCAGAAGAAGGCGCTGGGTTATAGGAAATGATCGACCGATTTCTGAGATATTTTAAATTTAAGAGCTGGCTGATTGGATGCATGGGTTCGGATATAAGCTGCCACAGAAGTTTGCAACCCAAGGCAAGATTTGCATGATAGGGGTCTCTGATTTGGAGTCCACCTTCAGCAATGGGACGCTTCACCATTTCCCAATTAACTAAGTGAAATCGATTGCTATTCCCCTTCCCTCCGTTCCACAAAAAATTCCTCATTAAACAAGAGATCTGATCTGCGATTTGCCTTGGAGCCATTAACAAGGAGGCTTGGAAAGTGGGTAATGCTGAGAGCACCGAACGGATGAGAGTGAGCTTGCCGCCTGTGGAAAGCCAGATTCCGCCCCACGCTGCTATCTTTTTTTTAAACTTGGATATTACCTCCTCCCACAAATAATTTCGGTTGGATCCCATCGTCAACGGTAGACCAAGGTACTTTATTTTATCCCACTCTGCATAGCCTTTGAATCCCAATTCACTGGCTATCCTTTCAATAGTTTGTTCATCTGTATTCCATCCATATACTGCACTCTTCCTCTCACTGATGAGAGCTCCAGTGACATTACAGTACTTTTGGAGAATTGTCTTGAAGGATTTAGCAATTCTCATGGAAGCGCCCCCGAGCAAGAGTGAATCATCGGCAAATAGCGCATGGTTTACTGGAGCTGCTCCTTGAACGATTCTTATCCCAGGAATGATGCCACTTTGTTGCTCCCGTGTCAATTTTCTGCTTAAAGAGTCCGCCATCAGAATATAGAGAAAGGGAGACAAGGGGCAGCCTTGCCTCAGTCCCCTGGTGGCTTGAAAAAACTCTGTTGGTCTCCCATTTACCATTGGAGCTATCCAGATGTTTTCAATGCAAGCTTTAATAAGGTTTATGAATTCCTGCCTAAACCCAAAGGCTGCAAGCACCCTAAGCAGAAAGGAACGGTTAACACGATCAAAAGCATTACTCATATCTAGTTTAATAATCATACCTTGCTCTTTCCGAGAGTGGCTGGAATGGAGAGCCTCTTGGATTTGAATGACATTGTCCAAAAGTTGCCTGCCTTTCACAAATCCTCCTTGGGCTGGAGAGATGAGTTTTTGAAGAAGAGGCTTAATTCTGTTTGCCAGCAGTTTAGCTACGATCTTGTATGATGTATTACAAAGTGAGATCGGCCTGTATCTGTCGAAGGATCCTGGGTTTGTTTCCTTTGGAATTAAGGCAAGAAATGTCGATTTTATTCCTCCACCCACTTTTGCCTTTCTCAAGGTCCCTCTTATCATTCTGAAGAGGTCAGTTTTGATAATCTCCCAACAAATTCTATAAAAATGTGCTGTGAAACCGTCGGGACCTGGGGCTTTGTCTGGCTCCATAGCCCAGACTATATTAGTTATCTCTTCTTCCGTTACAGGACTCATCAGAGAGTCATTATCTTCTTCACTGACTAGATTTGGAATGGCTGAGAGAAACTCCACTTCCTCCTCCTCGTTCCCATTACTTTCTGCACTCAGAAGATTCTGAAAGTGGTTTACAGCTGCTTCTTTGATTTGAGTAAATCCTTTATGGACCTGACCAGTGGTGCTGGTAATTTCTGATATATGATTTCGCGAAAGACGGGCCCTGCACTGTCTATGAAAATATGAGGTATTTCTGTCCCCAGATTTGAGCCATAGGCTTCGAGACTTTAAACGCCAATATTCCTCTTCATTTCTGAAGGAATAGAATACATTCCTTTGAACAGATTTTTCATTAGCTAAATCTGTAGAAGAGAGATCTTTCTCCTCCATTTCAAGTTGTATTTCTTCCAATTGCAGAACTGCCTCCTTCCTCTGTCTATTGGGAGATTGCGTGGATTTCTTTATCCAGCTTTTGAGCGCTTTTTTTGTGTTTTTCATTTTTTGTTCCCACACATAGCTTGTGGAACCGAAAACATCAATCCTCCATGCTGCTTGAACTGTTTCTATAAACCCTTCTTTCCCTGCCCAAAGGGGGTTGAAGCGAAATGGAAGGGGACCTAGATCTTCTTCTTCTTTTAGGCATAAGAGGATAGGCTTGTGATCCGATGTGAGCTTTGGGAGAATCTTGGTGAATACTATTCTTTTGTCCATCATTAGAGAGCTGCTGATGAGAAACCTGTCCAATCTGGCAGAAATATGATTTTCTCCGGTTCTATTGTTTGTCCATGTGTATTTGCCTTTCACTGGTTTGAAGTCTACCAAATCCCATTGCAGAATCAGGTTGCCCACTGTATTGATGAAAGGGTCTCTAGACTGAAACCCTCCTTTCTTTTCTTTGGGATCTAGAGTTATATTCAGATCACCACCTATGACTAAATTTGAGGGGCTGATTTGCGCTATATAATCCAGAAGTGTCCTCCAACACTCTCTCTTTTCTTCATACTGAACAGGGACATACAAGTTAAACAGAGCGAGGGAAAGGTTGCTTACAGTGTGACGCAGCTCTGTGAAGATCCAATGTTGGGTTGCTAAGAATCGTTCTAGAGAGAAGTCTTTTGTCCAAAAAGTACCTATTCCTCCAGCTGTGCCTCTTGCACTAACAGCCTTTCCTGAGTCAAATTTCCATTTTGTAGAACTGGTGTTTAGAAGAGTTTCCCCTTCTATTTTGGTCTCTTGGAGCATTAGGATGTCCGCGGTCTCCATCTTCAATAAGTCTTTGATAGCCTCTGCCTTGTTGGGATTACCCAGACCCCTACAGTTCCAAGAGATCAACTGCATCATTTACCGCTTATAGGGTTAGGCCCTCCTCCTTTGGAGGCTCTAGGCCTAATATTCCTCCCTAGTGTCATTTTGATAGTAGCTTGACTGCCTAGGGTTTTTTGTCTTTCTGACTCCTCTTCTCTAGCTTCCTTGTTTGATCTTCTCCCAGCCCTTTTTGTTGACCTTTCAAATGTTTCATCATCTGATGATCCCATATTCTCTACAGTTTTCTTTTTTTTTTTTATTATATCTGCGTATGAAGGGGAAGAGATATTGCATGAGTTGGGGATTGGGTTATTACCTGGTTCTGTAGTTTCAATATTCTCCTGCTGTGGGGGTTCTTCTTCTCCTGCTTCCAGTGGATCTGAAGGAGGCGTGAGGATTTCAAAGGGGTTTTTGTCCCCCTCATTGCCTTTTTTTTCACTACTGCCAGCGTTTTGGTTACTCGTGCTTCCATAATCTGCTTTGTTCTCTGTCCCTTTTGCCTTGTTTTTGTTATTCTGCCTGCTGAATGTTGTCTTCTTTGCCTGTTTCCATTGTTCTTCTTTTTCTTTCTCTGAGGTCTCCTCATTTCTTTTTTTGCAGTATCTTGCAAAGTGCCCGTATTCATGACAGAATCGGCACTTGAATGGCAACTGTTCATAATCTAGCTCTTGTATGTGTGTCCAGTTTGCCACCGATAACTGAATCGCTTCGGGTAATCCTGTTTCCAAGTCTACCTCCACGCAAATCCGTGCACAAGAGTACTGATCCTTCCTTGGGGCCTGGTCTATGTATTTTCCCAGTGCATTTCCAATGGATTGGAGGGAGCTTTGATTCCAGCAATGCAGAGGCAGATGCGGGAGGCGCACCCAAACAGGAACCGCCTTGGGTACGTCTTGCGCTGGATCAAAATCAGTGGACCATTTGTTCAAGTAGAGACCTTGAGGCCCCATGAAATAAGGCCCATTTCTGAAAATCAGGCCTCTGTCCTCTGTACTGTCAAACAAGAAGACAAAAAACCCTTTGCCTACAAAATAGATCTTGATTCCTTCGTTTACCAAAGGTAGCCAATTCCTTTTGACCCATTCTTCGACTGCTCTCGGGGATGGCCACAAACCGGTGAACTGACCGATCAGACCTTTTTCTGCAAGATTTAGCGCGGATCTGCAGATTTCCTCCTCAGGCAAAGCTACCTTGGGTATGCTATCCAGTTTTTTGACGAATTTTTGCTGCTGGCCAGAGGCCTGACGCTTTCCTGTTGCTGAGACGAGAGCCTTGAAGGCTTCGATCTCCGGAGGGAAGGGGGGAGGGGCCGCAGGGCCGCCTCCATGCTCCATGAGGGAGGGCGCAAACGGGATCTCTCAGCAGACGCGCTAGGGTTGCAGACACGTCCAAAAAAAGAAGAGTTATAAATTTAAACGCTAAGAAGATATACCATATCTAAAATTTAATTTGTTTTAAATGAGGTAAGTCCAGTGCGTGCGAATGACCAAATGATTTTAAATGCTAGAAAATATAATATAAATTTGATTTTAAAACTCAAAAAATATTATATGCGATGACCATATATTCTTTAAAATGTAAATTTAATCTAAGAAAATGTCGAGGAACAGCAGCAACCTCTGCTATGTCTATATGGTTTCCCTAATTTTTTCCTATTCTCAAGCTAAAATTTGGAGAAACGGCAGCAACCTTGGCTAGGGCAACCTATGGTTTCCGTACTATCTATAATTTCCTCTATTCTGACGCTAAAATTAAAGTTGGGACATTCATATTAATTAGGACGATGGATGAGGGAATAGTCCGTACCTGCAGCGAAGCTGAGGGCTGAGGTTGAGGCTGTACCTGCTACCTGTGAAGATTTACGCATCGAATAAATAAGTACGGTGTGTCTTGTTCGTCTGTATTTTCCTCCAAGTCATCCTTATTAATGGCAAAGCAATCAAACACAGTCCCACACGGACAAAGATTCCTTATGTAATGGAACACAGGGCCACGTCCACGATGAAGCCATATATGCTGAAAACGTTTTTGAGAGATCAAAGTATGGCCCAAAGAGGCAAAACAAAATTAGGAAAAAAGGAAAAAACGATACCTATTTCAAAGACGAAAAACCTCAATGCGGTAAAACCCGGATAAGCAAAGCTACCTACCGAAGATAATTAAAGCAATAGACGAATTCAGAGTGAGCTTTACCTTGAATAGCTTTTTCAGAGATAAACTCTTCCCAAGAACGTGACAATGGAAAAACGATCTGGATCTTATGCATCCCATCGTATTTGGGAGTTATTATCACCACAGAGGACATTTTATTGTGTAAATACTTCTTAGTAAAAAACTATCTAGAATTCAAATTAAAGAAAACAAATCCGAAAATAATTATACCTGCTTGTACATTTCAGTGAGTATGCTTCAATAAATAATTATACCTGCTTGTACCTTCCCATGATTACACTTCATTCGTTTCCATCCATCCATTTTGTCTCTAAATCCCCAAAGAAATCAAATCGACCAAAAAACGCAGACCAAAAAAATGAAGAAAATAACAGATAAACCAACACAAACTATAAACAAAATTGAAAGAGAACATTGAAAAACCAAGATGCATGGCCCTGCACACAATAATATAAAAGAAAATAACAGATCAACCAGCCACACAACCTGCAAACGAAATTAAAAGAGAAAATGGAGAAAAAAATGGACTGTAAAAGCTAAGATGCTTTGCGAATTCCGTGCATAAATAACCACAAGAAGCAAGTGCCAAATCCATAACAAGATGGGTTAAAACTGCTAGGATGCTTGCTTTTTCAAGCATATTTCATATCCGTTATTTTTCAAACGGCTAAATTCTAATTTCTTGTCAGGTCCGCTTTTTAGCTACTATAAATTTTGTTTTCACTTGAAATCCACCGCCATCATCTTGAATTTCAAATCCCTTTGCATTGCATATCAAATTTCCGATTGAAAAAACGAGCGGTATACGAATTCCAGGCCTATTCAAATTACCCAGATAACGGTTTCAAATTCCAGCCGGTTTCAATTTATGGTGGATACCGGGATGACGGGAAAGCGGTTTTGTAAGATGCTCACAATCATGTTGTATGAATAAATTACGTTTCATGAAGTGAGCTGGTCGGAAACATCAATTTTTTTATATGCTTTTTTGGTTAGAATATTTTAAAATTAAAAAATATATATCTTAAAATATTATTAAATTTAAAACTTATGGATTTTTTTTAATTTAATATTTTAATTAAATTATTTGTATATTTTTATAAATTATCTACATCTTTAATTTGATACAATAATTTATTAAAATACTTTAAAGTTAAAAAATAATATTATTTTTAAAACTAAATTTAAAAATATAATTTAATAAAATGTAGACATAATATAAAAAATATAATATGGAAAAGTGGTCGTTAGAATTTTTTAACATGTATTTAATATAATTTAATAAAAAAACTAAACTTAAAAATATAATTTAATAAAATGTAGACATAATATAAAAAATATAATATGGAAAAGTGGTCGTTAGAATTTTTTAACATGTATTTAATATAATTTAATAAAATGTAGACATAATGTAAAAATTATAATTTGGAAAAGTGGTAGTTAGGTTTTTTTAATATGTATTTTGATTTTTTTTTAACATGTATTTTAATTTTTTAAATTATATTGTTTTTCATTTTTTTTCCATAAATTTTAATGATTTTAATAATAATTATATTAGTTTTATTTTAAAATTTAAAAAAAAAAAGTGTGAGAGAATAAGTTAATTGGTGATAAAAGTAATGTGAAATTTTATAAATTAAAAGATCCAAAATGCAATCTACTAATAGTGAAGACAATTGTAAATTTCTTTAAGTTATAAATTAAAAAATAAACATAATTATTATTTTATTAAAAAAAACTAATAAATAAAATATGATATTATCAATATTATTCTTTATTTATATTTTTAGATAATTTATAGCATCATTCATATATATATATATATGGCTATCAGCCGCAAGGGTTAGTTCAATTTGTCTAGTTCCTTTCATTAAAGCACTTCTATTATTGAAAAGCCACAGGTTGAATTCTCTTAACACTCTCGGGTCAGGCTCAAGTCAGGCTTAGTTCAACCCAATTTTCCTCTTGAAAGCACCTATGCTATTCAGAAGTTACAAATTCAATTTTCTCAAAACTCTAGGAGTCAAGCTCCATAGTTAAACACACAAATAGAGAAAAGAGAAAATTACATACTTATTTTAATTTAAAAATAATTATTATTAATTGAATTTAAAAAAATAAGTTATAATCACTTTTAAAATGTAATATTTAGTATATTGATTTTTTATTGAAGATTTATATATATATATATAATTATTATTTTGATATGTTTGAGAGAATTGAGTTTATTTTAGATAATTACAAGAAATAAATATTATCCATTTCACTCTATTATATAAATTTTAATTTGAAAAATAAAATATGAGGATTAAAGTCCACTGAAATCAAAATGATTTATCAATTCTTGAACTTCGAAATGATATCCAGATGAAAACTCTTTTTAGAGGTACCAAAACTGTTTGTCATCATAGGTTTAAAAAAAAATTTGTTATTAATATGGGGATGAAAACTCTTTTTCGAGGTACCAAAACTGTTTGTCATCATAGGTTTAAATTTTTTTTTTTTTTATTTTTTTTTTTTATTTTATTTTTATTTTTATTTTTTTAAAATTTTAATTTTAACTTATTTATTTATTTATTTTGGGTAAAGACTATTTCTATTAAAAAAGAGAAAAAATATGTACAAAGAGGTTGAAACCTTAGAGGGGGCTCAACCAGAGATTCTGAGACATACAGATCCTTCTATCTGCCCTTTCAGGATTGAGAGACTTCGAAACATGATTTGTAAGACCCTGACATACAAAAAAGTAACCCAGTTCTGTGTCTAGCATAACAGTACTATCGCCGACGATGGCTTTGCTGATAAGCATTCCATCATACCTGCCATAAACAAAATTAAATAAAAAACAAGGCTTACTGAGCCATGATTTGTTGCTGCTCATCAGATTATAATGGCTCGCACCGATACAAAACAAGAATTGAGACAAGAACAGTATCCAGAGACCCAAAACATAGACGCATAACATAAAATAAAACAGAGCAGAGGCAAGAGTGCCACCAGTAGGCATTGAACCAGAATCATTAGACATGTTGCGGAGAGTCGGGCGCATCCTTGTCCACCTGGCTGGAAGAGGCAATCCATGTGACGAATTCATTATCTGCATTCCCCTCGATATCGCCATCTGGAGGAATTACCAGATTCAAGATGCTACCTGGATGATGAACCGACTCACAAGCAAGCACCTCGCGCTGACTGGATTCTGCCGGAGGCTGAGGAGCCTCAGGAACAATGTCGTCTTCCTGCATGTTGTCGTCATTGAACACGACCCCAGCCATCTCCCCCTGAAGGACACTGTCATCCTGAGACTGAGAGGTGGTGGTGTGGGCCGAGCTGCTGGGCTTATCCTCCTCCTCAGTAAGAATTACAGTGATGCTGGCTGACAACACTGGCCTGTTGAGCCTGCTATGGAAGGTGAAGAGAGTTGTTTGAAAGGAGTTGTGCGGGAGAGGTCTAGCATGGCCAGAGGGCGGAGAGGATGGGGAGGCAGAAGCAATAGGGACAATGTTCTAAGGAGCAGAATGAGAGGCCCTGCCTCGATTACCAGTGTTACCTCCACGATGGCGAGGCATCTTCGAATTATCAGAGAAACTATGTAAGGGAAAATGGCAGAGCCGAAGGGGGAAGGACTGAGCACAGACGAACCAGGCAAGACTTAGAATCCAAGAGAGCTTCATATTTGCCTAAACGAAATAGGGGTGCGGGAAGAAAATCAGGCGGAGGTGGAAAGAGCCGAGGGCAATGGCATAAACCAGACACCAGGCCATGGATAAAACAACGAGCATAGTCTCTCGAACCAAGCGCGCATTGAATATGAACTGTGCGACCATAATTCTTTACTTGGTCCAATTGATATCGCATGCCATGGAAATGTGTGATCCTCGTCCACGAGCCAGGTGCAGGGACATATGCCTGCGAGGAATAAATCCTCATAAATGCGCAGCAGTAACACCCGCATCCGGGTATTAAAAAAAAAAATTGTTATGATGGAGTCTCACGATTAATATGGGGGAGGACCAGTGTATTTTTCTCAATAATATTCTTTTTCATCCTGCTACTATAGGATTATTATATAGTCTACTTCATCTTTGTCAATTTTGAACATATCTATATAAAATAATAAAAATAACAAATCTAAAAAGAGCTATACATTCCATTTTCACTTTTCATTATTATTATATTTCACAT
This sequence comes from Pinus tabuliformis, assembly GCA_031772625.1. Taxonomy (NCBI): domain Eukaryota; kingdom Viridiplantae; phylum Streptophyta; class Pinopsida; order Pinales; family Pinaceae; genus Pinus; species Pinus tabuliformis. The sequence goes on from CM062816.1 coordinate 627,048,765, forward strand.
AAAATAAATAAAAACTTTATTTGTTTCAAATTGTATCTATTGTAATTAGTATTTTAAAATACATTTTCTAAATTTAAAATATATATAAACCTTATATATAAATCATTTAATAACTGTAATATCTCCTTTCACTTAAATTTCCCTAATTTTTTTTTGAGGGAATGCCTCCAAGTTAGCAATACAATTTCTACTTTTACAACTTACATAGCAACATTGATTATTAAAATTGTATTATAACCTTGATGGAACAAGGCTATAACCGTATGTTCCAAATTATACAGTGCTACTTAATAACATTTGTACTATGGTACTCATAATTGTCGTCGTGTAATGTTTTCATCGTTGACAAAGTTATAACTTTAGCACTATGAGCAAAACATTCAAACTCTCACAAAGTTGTCTGACTACTCCACCTAACGATTTCACATCCTCAGGTAAGGAGAGCTGATCTACCGTTCACAGTGATGAGGATTTCTTGGATGGTTCGATGAGGAAGAGGTGGTTACAGAGTAACCACCCTCTCACCCAGATGTCATTGGCAGCTCATTCACCTCTTGCCCTCCACTAAACTTAGCTCTGCAACGGTTGCGGAAGAATTTCCATGCAGTTTGCTTTTGGACTAGACCATCTTTTGATGTTGTCGACTATAGGTAACAATTTGTCCCTAGGGAATTTGTCCCTAGGGTTTTATTTGCGTCTTTCAAGGTTTTTCTTTTCTTGTTCTCATTCACTTTCCCTATACTCGTGGTTTGATACTGTGCTCCTTATACATAGATGGAATGCATTACTGGGTTCTCAGAACGTTCATGGCCATGGTTGTACTCTGAGATTTCCTACAAAGGCTACAGAATCTAGATGGGCTTCAACAGTGGTAACTTAAAAATCCCTTTTTTCAGTCCTTTATTCTTTGTTAGAGAACTCTATTTCTTCTCTATAATAACCCTTGATATTGTTTTTAGAGTTTTTCTAGAGGCTTAGCAAAGGAAGGAGAGTGTTGCTCAAGTAACCCATCACCCAAGTCATCTTTTAGTTGTTCCTATGCAACTACCTAAGACATGCAGTGATTCTAATGTTCCTCCATTCCATTTTGTCTGATCCTAGAAGATACCTTGAGTAACGTTTTTTTCTTCTCCAGTGTAAAAATACGGCTCGTTTTCGATTCCCCTTAACATTTTGCGTTTAATTGCATTCGATTCCCCTTAACATTGTGCGTTTAATTGCATTATAAGGGTTGAAGGGCTTATGTGGTTAAGGTATTATGTAAGAATTGTTTTTAATTACCTCATTGTTGAGGGTTTCCAAGTCTCTAGCTTAGACTTATTAGGGTCTTTTGGTGAGGTCTTTCCTTTAGTCATTTTGTATATATGTTAAGTATCTCAGTTACTTTGGTCTGCCTGCAGCCACTAATCCACTCGTGAGTTGGCCTTAAATTTCATTTTACATGTTGTGCACGTTTATTTTGGATATTCGTAATTTATGGAAAATGTATCTCTCTATATATACTGCGAGTGTGAAACCCCGCTTGAGAACTCTGTAATTTGCCCTTTTTTATTTGAATGTCCTCGATTATTGCAAAACAATATTGTTATGCCTGCAAGTGTGAAACCCCCGCTTGAGAACTCTGTAATTTTCCCTTTTTAATTTGAATATCCTCGATTATTGCAAAACAATATTGTCAAACTTGTTTCTAGTTTGATTCCACTATTAAGGATATAAAGAAATGTTAATATGTGATCCTCGACAAGATTGTTCAACCCCAAACTTACATAAATATAGTTGTAGATCATCATTAGTTATGCTAGGTAATTTCTTTTTTACTCTTTTTTACTCGAGTTCATATTAATAGAGATTTTATAATATGTTGAATGTTTTAATACCTTGCATAATAATATTTATTATTATTATTTTAATTCTTTCTAGCCATATGTCGTAGTCTCTGGTGCATTATTTATTATTGTTCCAAAAATTTACTGAGTTTTAGCTATTATCCTAAAACCTAGGGTTTGAACTCGTAACATTTTCCATTGATAATCACACTACATTATAGTATTCACTTTTCTTTCCTTTTGAAGATTAATGCCAACAACAGTCTCTGGTGCATTATTTATTATTGTTCCAAAAATTTACTAAGTTTTAGATATTATCCTAAAACCTAGGGTTTGAACTCATAACATTTTCCATTGTTAATCACAACACATTATAGTATTCACTTTTCTTTCCTTTTGAAGATTAATGCCAACAACTATGTAATTGAGCACTTTTTTTTACTCATAGTTAGGACCTTAATCCACTTTGAATGAGTTTTTTTTTTTTTTTAATAATCGCTAGTAGTTTTAGGTTGTCATTTATCTTGTCCACTACTATCCACATTCCCACGCATGTTATTTGTTCTTTACAAAATTTATGGTTTAGTTTAATTTTTAAATAATTGCTTACATTTCTCCACAGATGGTATTTATTCTCAAAGGTTCTAGGCAGGACTACCCAGACATGTCACCTTTTTCAAAATTATAAATAAATCTCTCTTGAATAATAGTTTCTTGTGCAATTATTATCTATGCTTATAATTTGATTGTATAAGTAATATTATACTCTGTTTTGACTAGGAACTAGGGACCGTTCCTAGGCTTTTATTAACTTAGCTTGACTGAGGAACTAACCCAAACTTCCTCTAAGAAGTTTGTTCTAGTCTCATTTACTATTAATGTCTGTCTACCACTATGATTATTTTTCTAAATTCTTGCATGGTATATAAGAGTCCTATTCCAGAACCCACACTCTTCATATAGATATGATGGCTTCAACATGCTTCTCATCATAAGTCATATTTGAATTTTGAATTTTATAATCATAGTTCAATTTTGTACACATAACAAAGTTATTAGTCGTTTAAACAAATAATAACTTTCTCTTTTGGAAACAATATCTAACAAAAATAGTAGATTTAATCCATACTCTAGAGCTTTAGAAACCATTTATAACAAGTCAAAGATTCCATATACTTTTATCATCTACAATAACAATTATGTTATGAGAAAAACATAAGTTTTATGGAGTACTTATCTGTTAAAGTTAGATTGTCAGGGAATTCACAAAGGAGAAAGACCATTCCTCCCAACCAATGAGAATGGAAATTATGTCAAGTTCTCCCCCCAAGCCAATTTTTCACTCCCAAAATAGTTTCTTAGCAATGACCTAATAAGGTTTGTTCAAAGGCATCAAGACTATACCATTCCAGCCCAAAGAAATCTCAGACTCACAAGTTTGTCTTGGGGATCCCACTGGCTCCAACTAGCTCAAGAATACACAGCCCAAAGAAATCTCAGACTCACAAGTTTGTCTTAGGAATCCCGCTCACTCCAACTAGCTCAAGAATACCATAACTTTATAGCTTCATTCTCCTCACTTGGACCTTGTCCACCCAGGTACCAAGTCTTCAATGTTTCCTCAAGTTTTCTCCCCTCTCTCCCTTTTGCTCCCTTGTCCCAAGGGAGATTATTTATCTCTAGGGAGAGGAATCTTCTAATTATTTGGTGAGTGGAAACTTTTTATTTAGTTTCTTTTCCCCGCAAATTCCAAGACTTGTCATAACGTTTTAAAATAGATTAAAACAAAACCTTTTTTTTACATTAAGGTTTTTCCACTAGGTTTTTCACTTAGCCCCTAATTTACCAAGTATGTGCAGTAAAATTAATTTTAAATATTTACTTTTCATTGACAGGTGTTACATCTTCCCCCCAGTGAAACATCGTCCTCGGTGTTTCCTTGGCCCTCAAATGAGCTGGAATATGCCTTGTGCATACAATTTTTCATTCTCTCATGTAGTCTCTTCTGAATGAAATGCTTCCACTGCATTTTAATCTAGGAAATAGATTTATTCTGTAGCATAATTTTTCTTTTATTGTAAGTATGTCGAAGCTCCACCATGAATATTTCTTCTGGTTCGTCCTACATTCACAATTGTTGTCATTAGTTTCCATATATATATATATAATCATTTCAAATTTATTAAAGACACTATTAGTTGCCACTTATGTATTCAACAAAGGTATTTAGTATGCATCACAACTCAACCAGGGTTAACAACATGCACTCATTAAGGGTTAGCAACATCATTATAAACTCATCGACAATAGCGATAATCCTTCTTACTTATGCAATGGCTAAGTCAATCGAGAAGGACCCCACCTTATGGCTCCACTATGAATATAAGATCATGGAAGTGCCAATTCCATTGGCACTATGTACTTAGTGGTCATAACATTTCGAAACCCATTTACTGTTTTTATCTTTATGATATATTGCAATTAGTGTATTATCATATTGGGTAATATCAGTACGCTCGTATCTTAAATTCAAATGCTACATATGATCCAGGTGGATATTGGTGGTCACCCGTCTATTCCACTTGGACCCCCACCATAGTTTCTTTCAGTTTTTCAGTTTCCTTAATTGTAGCACAATTTACTATTTTTGGCAATTTTTCAGGTCCTAAATTTCTGAAGCCATTTTGAGGCCTTAAATGACTTTTTTTTAGGAAAACAGACAAACATAAGTTTTTAACTAATGTTTGTCATTGAAAGTTGTCTTCCTCAGATAGGTCTTTCTAACGAGGTATTGTGTGCGTCAAACAGAGATTGTATGCCAAATTTAGGACCTCGAGAAGTTGATGTACCAATTTACCCAAACGGGGCCCATAGTTTTGGCGTTTCATCTCCTAAGGTTAGGTTTTTGGACATTTATGGCTTTCCATTGTTTCTCAATAATAAATAGGATTTTGAGCCTCATTGTAACACGGTTCAGAGGCATGTAGCTACCACATCTCTTCTTAGAGATAAGCTACCATCACTCGAGCTAGTTTATTTCTACTTCTGTGTGTAAGCATATTTCAGTTCTTTGATATTAATGAAATGAAGTTTTATTTCTGCTGCATCTCTGTGTATATGTGTATTTCCGTGTTTTGTTGTGTTCCTGCATAAGTTTGGATCTGTGGTATCAGAGCAGTCTGCTCTTTCTCTGTTTTTCTTTGCATGTCCTCAACGAGGTCAAGGTATAAGGAGTTAGGGATCGAACTAGTTGAACATTTGCAAGAAAAGCCTCGTAAACCCCGATGACCTCCCATGGCGGAAGAAAAGAAAGACGAGGGGGCAGGATATCCTTTCAAAATGTTGCTCGAGGAAGCCCTTGAGCGACAAAGGAACACGATGATGGATAACTTTGCCCAAATCCTTCGACGGTTAGCCACACGTGACATCTTCATCCAAGAAGCACTCTGGAGGCACCACTCCTTTTAAGGTACAAGTTAACTTTGGTATTCCCATATTTGAAGGCCAGATAGATGTAGATGTCATAGATAGATGGTTAAATCTGTTGAAAGGATATTTTTCATTTCATGACTTTTCCAATCTGGAAAAGATTACTTTTTCACTTCTCAAAGTTGTCCCACATGTCAAGGAATGGTGGGGAACCTACTATGAACAAAAGGACGAGAGGGAATCCTCACTGTTTTCAGCCACACCCACTTGGAATTATTTCCGAGATGCCATCAAGGAATAATATTACCTTGTCGGGAGATATGAATATAAATACATAAAGTGGACCACGTTGCGGTAGGGAAGGGACCAAGATGTGCTGAAGTTCAAAAATATTTTCCATACCCTTCGCACGAAGCTGGGTATCAAGGATTCTGAGTGGCATTTGGTACTCAAGTACCACAAATGTCTACACAAGTACATCCAAGACGAGATGGAGTTCCTGGACATCACCTCGCTTAGCATTGCCTATCGATATGCTATGAAGATCGAGCATAAATTTAAATAGAAGAAGTGAGACTTTGGATTTGTGAATTCGAAGTAAGGGAAAGGTGCCCCCAAGCCGCAGAACAAAGGACAAAGCCAAGGCGGGGTGACCCAAGACAACCAGCTAAAGCCGCAAGCGAAGAACAACACCATGAAGAAAAAACAGGACACAAGGAAATGGTGTCAGTTCCATAAGAACCCCACTCACAACACAAGTGAGTGTCAATCCAAGTAGTCACTCGTGGAAGAGCTGAAGGCTTCTGAATCGGATGCATGTTCTGACTAGGAGTCAGAAACCAACAAGGGGAATGACAAAGGGAAGCAGATTATCGATGCGGAGCCTAGTGCCACCATTGCCACCACCAGCATCCAGAAGGATGAGCCTGGAGATCCAGAGGAGGGGAAGTGACTCTTACAATCACAAATGTGGGTGAAGGGTTCCTCGTTGCAGTTCATTGTTGATAGCGGGAGCCAAAAGAACCTCATTTCAGCATAGATCATGAATCAGTTGTGCCTATCGACCACAACACACCTGCAACCATACACCATCGAGTGGCGTCACCAAGGGTGATATCCCCACATCAGCCAAAAATTTCGCCTTCCCTACAACATCAATCCCTTCACGGATGAGGTACTATGTGATGTTGCTCCTCTTGAAGTTTGTGATGTATTATTAGGCCAACCATACTTGTGGAAGCGACACGCTGTGTATGATTCTAGGCCTCACACTACTATTATGACTTTGGGTGATAAGTTGTACACGATACCAAAGGTAGCACTACCTATCGCCATTTCTTTTATCACTGCGAAATAATGCAGTAAGATCATTTCCCAAAATGGGAAATTTGTTTTTTGTATGATTCGCCCTCAGGGAAAGAAGAATATTGTGGCCATGACCTCTAGATCGGGCTCCTCCGCACGACAATAACAGATGGACAAGGTTGTGGAGGAGTATAGGGAAATCTTCACCTCATCCACAGGGGTACCTCTACACTTTCAAGGTCAACCACTCCCCGAGATGCCATCAAGGAATAATATTACCTTGTCGGGACCACATTGCAGCAGGGAAGGGACCAAGATGTTCTGAAGTTCACAAATATTTTCCATACCCTTCGCATGAAGCTGGGTATCAAGGATTCTGAGTGGCATTTGGTACTCAAGTACCATGAATGTCTACACAAGTACATCCAAGACGAGATGGAGTTCCTGGACATCTCCTCGCTTGGCATTGCCTATCGATACACTGTCAAGATTGAGCATAAATTTAAATAGAAGAAGTGAGACTTTGGATTTGTGAATTCGAAGTAAGGGAAAGGTGCCCCCAAGCTGTAGAACAAAGGACAAAGCCAAGGCGAGGTGACCCAAGACAACCAGCTAAAGCCGCAAGCGAAGAACAACACCACGAAGAAAAAAAGGACACAAGGAAATGGTGTCAGTTCCATAAGAACCCCACTCACAACACAAGTGAGTGTCAATCCAAGTAGTCACTGGTGGACGAGCTGAAGGCTTCTGAATCAGATGCATGTTCTGACTAGGAGTCAGAAACCAACAAGGGGAATGACAAAGGGAAGCAGATTATCGATGCGGAGCCTAGTGCCACCATTGCCACCACCAACATCCAGAAGGATGAGCCTGGAGATCTAGAGGAGGGGAAGTGACTCTTACAATCACAAATGTGGGTGAAGGGTTCCCCGTTGCAGTTCATTGTTGATAGTGGGAGCCAAAAGAACCTCATTTCAGCATAGATCATGAATCGGTTGTGCCTATCGACCACAGCACACCTGCAACCATACACCATCGAGTGGCGTCACCAAGGGTGATATCTCCACATCAGCCAACAATTTCACCTTCCCTACAACATCAAGCCCTTCACGGATGAGGTACTATGTGATGTTGCTCCTCTTGAAGTTTGTGATGTATTATTAGGCCAACCATACTTGTGGAAGCAACCCGCTGTGTATGATTCTAGGCCTCACACTATTATTATTACTTTGGGTGATAAGTTGTACAGGATACCAGAGGTAGCACACCTATCGCCATTTCTTTTATCACTGCGAAATAATGCAGTAAGATCATTTCCCAAAATGGGAAATTTTTTTTCCGTATGATTCGCCCTCAGGGAAAGAAGAATATTGTGGCCATGACCTCTAGACAGGGCTCCTCCGCACGACAATAATAGATGGACAAGGTTGTGGAGGAGTATAGGGACATCTTCACCTCATCCACAGGGGTACCTCTACACTTTCAAGGTCAAGCACTCCAACGATCTGACCTTGGGCGCACCGCTACCCAATGGATTGATCTATCGACTCTCTTTTTTGGAGAACGATGAAATCAAGAGGAAGATTTAGGAGTTGTTGCAGAAAGGGCACATCAGGACAAGTTCATCACCCTGTGGGAGCCCGATCATGTTGGTACAGAAGAAGGATGGGACCTGGAGACTCTGTATTGACTATCGGGCATTGAACAAGATCACTATCCGGAACAAGTATCCAATCCCACAGATTGATGACCTTCTGGACCAACTCAAGGGGGTCAAATATTTCAACAATATTGACTTGAAGTTCAGTTATCACCAGGTACTGATTGAACCCTGCGATGTGTGGAAGACCACCTTCAAATCCAAGGAGGGCCTTTTCGAATCGTTGGTCATGCCTTTCGGGTTGACACATGCCCCCACAACCTTCATGGGATTGGGATTCTAACCACTGTGTCCCATTGATGTGGCCATACCATTTGCAGATACTCCGACAGATTCGGCTCATGTCAAGTCTGAAGCTGACAGGGCTAACAGATTCATTCAACACATTCAGCACATTCGCCAGCAGGTACATGACATATTGGACAGATCCAATTCTAAGTAAAAGTAGCGTCATGATCAGCATTGGATGCCACACATGTTCCAGGTGGGTGACAAAGTTTGGTTACATTTGCAAAAGAAGCACCTCGCTGGGCCCCACCACAAGCTTCACCTGCTCCAATATGGGCCTTACACCATCATTAAGGTTTTAGGGGACAATGCCTTCGAGCTCAACATTCCACCATTCCTTGGCTTGCACCCAATGTTCAATGTGGACTACCTTTGACCATCACCGGGGGAATTTTGAGGTCTAAAATGGCCTCCTAAGGAAATTATAAAATAATAGTGGAAATAATAAAATAAGATTATATTACATCATCAAATTTTAGAGGGAAAAAATAAAAAACTATTTTTTCAACTCATATTTTCAACTTATCTCACTATGGGTTTACTCAAATATCAGGCAGAAACACTCGATGGATGCACAATTTGATTTCTCATCTAAGGAGTACCCATGTTGCATACTTCCGATGGACCGTGCAACACGAAAAATGAGAAATACATGAAAAACGTTATTGCAATCACGTTTTTTTCATGTATTTATCATTTTTCGTGTAGCAGGGTCCATCAAAAGTATGCAATATGGGTACTCCTTGGATGAGGAATTAAATTTTGCATCCGACGAGTACTTTTTCTCAAAATTTGAGTAAAACCTTAGGGAGATAAGTTGAAAATGCAAGTTGAAAAAGTATTTTTATTATTTTATTATTTTTTAATCTTTTTACTTTTTTACCCCTAAAATGGTGAATCATCCCCCATGGTTGACATCATCATCTTGAATCTTATTGGTTCTTATAAATTTTATTTTGGTTGTACATTTTTCTTAGGAGGCCCATTTTAGACCTCAAAAGTTCTCTAATGACTTTCCACCATTACTAGACACACTAGACATTGCAGAACAACTCACACCAACAGAGTTAAACCCAGACTGCATGAAACATGCCACAAATGATCTGATCATGGATACACAAATCAAGAATACTCGCCATCAGCAGATACAACTATATCCGGTTGTCAAAGCTGGCCAATTCCTGCACCAAGGCAAGTGGCTCACCAGGGACCAAGTTCAGCAGAAGTTTCCCCATCTCATGGAGGCACTCAGCACAATGGGGACCATTGGTTCTTAAGGGGGGAGGATTGATGCAAGTGGATATTGGTGGCCACCCACCGATTCCACTTGGAACCCCACCATTATTTCTTTCAGTTTTTCATTTTCCTTATTTGTAGCACAATTTACTATTTTTGGCAATTTTTCAGGTCCTAAACTTTCGAAGACGTTTTTAGGCCCTAAACAAAAACATCAATCTTTGACTATGTTTGTATTCAAAAGTTGTAGTCCTCAGATACATCTTTAACGAGGTATTGTGTGTGACAAATGGAGATCGTATGCCAAAGTTACCACCTTGGGAAGTTGATGTACCAATTTGCCCAAACGAGGCCCATAGTTTTGGCACTTCATCTCCTAGGGTTAGGATTTTGGATGTTTAGGTTTTTCCATTATTTCTCAATAATACATAGGCCTTCGATCCTCATTGTAACACAGTTCAGAGGCATGTAGCCGCCACATCTCTTCTCAGAGATAAGCTACCATCGCCCAAGCTAGTTTATTTCCATTTCTGTATGTAAGCATATTTCAGTTCTTTGATATTAATGAAATGAAGTTTTATTTTTGATGCATCTCTGTGTATATGTGTATTTCTGTATTTTTTGCATTCTTGCATAAGTACGGATCAACATATGCATTAGTTATGCATGGAATAAGGTTTAGGATAACTTCATTTTCTTGCAATGTTCAAGTAGCTACATGATTGTCTACTTTGTTCAAGTAAACTTAGTTATGCCCATCTTGGGTTTTTTTTCTTTGAGCAAAATCAAGAGTCCATATTGCAACATTTCTTCAGTTTGGCCCTTTTTTATCCTGAAGTGTAGGTTGTTGATGAAGATCATACACGGTTTGTTTATGTGTACAGTCACAAGGATTCTTCCCCTTGTACTCATTTACACATTGACTAAAATTGCAAAGGCCAATTTTAGAGTTTTATTTTCGTAGTTATAGATGCACCACCTGGCCACAATATTTTTCTTTTTCCACTAGGTTGTTCCACGCCATAATATCTTGCAATTCCTGCTGAATTGATCTAGGGAACCCCATTAATGTTTACATGTTTGTGCTTGCACATCAACTTAGTAAATCTTTAGTTAGTTGTCACACCAATTTGTACCTCATACACATCTAATGACCATTGCCTCTCTTTTCATACTATGCATAAGTAGTCATTCTTTTACTCAAATGAACCCTCACAACCATATCAAACATACTTAGGTATTTATATGTATTTAGCTTTTCATATTCTACAATACCTAGGTATATGTGAAATTCTAAGACATAGTTAAAAGAAACCACTAATTATTATGTATACATAATTTTTATAAGATAAGTTTAATCTCCATCTTTTATGTGTTAAGTTTTCTCCCCAGAATAACTTTTGACATAAGTTCGTCATTTTAGTTCACAGATGACATATTTTTTTCATACTTGTCCACGTTTTATCCCCATCCTACCCTTTTCTCATGGCTTGTTAAATTCTCTTACATACACTACTTGTTACTTATTATATTTGTTGGTTATTTATCTACATAGTTCACTTTGGAAATTGTTATCATATTTTCTTCTAAAATTAACTTTGTATTTCATTAGGGGTACCACCAATTGTCCATATTCCTTCCATGGCATTGATACTCCATAGGGTTACTTTGTACCCCTATAGCCAACTGTTTTCCTCACCCAGATTATGTGGATATACTGATTGATATATATGTAAAATCAATGATAACAATATTTCTTTCTTCATAAGCTCAACAAAACCTTGTGTGCTTCACTTAAATTGGTGCCTAGGTCTCTAGTTAAATAAGGCTTGCAATTATGTAGGTTTCCAACTTGGATTCTTTTGTATTCACATTTACCTACATGAAAGAAATTTGATTTTCTATCCTAAAGTTGTTGTTGCTAACATATTTCAGGCCTCAACAAGGGATTTCTATTGATATGTACGCAAATCTATAAGAAGGCATAGTCTATTCCATCACCCTTTCCCTTGGCTATGAGTATATTAGTCAGTCAATTTAGTTTTTTTTATATGGCTTTATTATCTATTAGCTTCATTAAGAAGCTACACTATTGCTGGTTACTTCCAACAATTGTGTTATAGGAGATTATACTTCATTCCCTAGTGTACCCATATCTAATCTCCTCCTTTAGGGGTCTAGCAAGTGCTTATGCACTTACTATTGTCTTTATCTCTCTATTCTATGTAATATCGAAAATCATTTATTAAAATTTTTAACTCTAGGTTGGCCCCTTATTCCTCAGAGTTCAACCCATAGCTCTGATAACACTTGTAACATCTCCTTTCTCTTGAATTGCCCTATTTTTTTTTACTGAATGCCTCCAAGTAATCAATACAATTTCTACTTTTACAACCTACATAACAACATCGATTATTAAAATTGTATTATAACCTTGATGGAACAAAGATATAACCGCATGTTCGAAATTATACATTGCTACGTAATAACCTCTATACAATGGTATTGATAATTGTCTTCATGTAATATTTTCATAGTTATAAATTTAGCACCATGAGAAAAAACTGTGAACTCTCGTGAAGTTGTTTGACTACCTGCCACCTGGCGATTTGACACCCTTGGGAAAGGAGATTTGATCTACGGTTCAAAGTGATGAGGGTTTCTTGGATGGTTCGATGAGGAGGAGGTGGTTACAGAGTAACCACCCTCTCACCCCGGTGTCATTGGCAACTCATTTGTCTCTTTCCCATCGCTAAACTTAGCTCTACAACTGTTGAGGAAGAATTTCCATGCGGCTTGCTTTTGAACTAAACCATCTTATGATGTTGTCGAGTATAGGTAACAATTTGTCCCTAGGGTTTTATTTTCGTCCTTTAGGGTTTTTCTTTTCATCTTCTCATTCACTTTCCCTATATTGATGGTTTGATACCTTACTCCTCATACATAGGTGGTATGCATTATTGTGTTCTCAGAACGGCGACCGTGGCCATGGCTATACTCCAAGATTTCCTATAAGGGTTATTGAATATGGATCGGCTTCTGTAGCGTAACTTAAAAATCCTTTATTTTCAGTCCTTTATTCTTTGTTAGAGAACTCTGTTTTGCCCCTATAATAACCCTTGATATTGTTTTCAGAGTTTAGTGGGAGGCTTAGCAAAGGAAGGAGAGTGTTGCTCAAGTAACACATTACCCAAGTTGTCTTTAAGTTGTTCCTATGCAAACACTTAAGACATGCAGTGATTCTAATGCTCCTCCATTCCATTTTATCTAATCCTGGTGGGTAATCTTGGGTTGCTTTCTTTAATGCTCCAGTGTAAAAATACATCTCCCTTCCAAGTTCCCCTTAACATTGTGTTTTTTGTTGCATTACAAGGGTTGAAGGGCTTACATGGTTAAGGCCCTCTGTAAGAATTAATTTTAATTCTCTCCTTGCCGAGGGTTTCCAAGTCTCTAGCGCAGACTTATTAGGGTATTTTGGTCAATTATTTCCTTTATTCAGTATGTATATATGTTAAGTACCTCATTTGCTTCGGTCTGCGACTACTACTCCACTAGGGAGTTAGCCTTAAATGTCATTATGCACATCATTGTACAAGGTTATTTAAGGTATTTGTAATTTGTGAAATATATATATATATATATATATATATATATATATATATATATACACTATGGGTGTGAAACCCCTACTTGAGAACTCTATAATTTTCTTTTTTAATTTGAATATCCTCGATTATTGCAAAACAAAATTGTTGAATGCATGTACAGGCCCTTTTATAAAATTGTTTTTGTTTGATTATGGTATTAAGGATATAAAGAAATAAATTGTTTTTGTTTGATTATGGTATTAAGGATATAAAGAAATGTTAATATGTGATCCTCCACAAGATTCCCTTTACAGTTCAACCCCAAACTTACATAAATATAGTTGTAGATCATTATTGGTTATGTTGGGTAATTTTTTTTGTACTCCAGTTCATATTAATAGAGATTCTATAATATGTTGAATGTTTTAAATTTTAATACCTTGTATAATAATATTTATTAGTTTTTTTGAATTATTTTTCTTTTGTTTGGGTGTATTTTTTATTATTGTTTTAGAAATTATCAGTTTTAGCTATTACCCTAAAACCTAGGATTTTGAATGTGGAACTCATAAAGTTTTCCATTGTTAATCACAATACATTATAGTATTTTCTTTTCTTTCTCTTTGAAAATTAATGCCAACAAATGTGTAATTGAACATTGTGTTTCCTCATAGTTAGGACCTTAATCCACTCTAAATGAGTTTGATTTTTTTCTTAATCACTAGTAGTTTTAGGTTGTTATTTTTCTTGTCCACTATTATGGTTTTGTTCTTTACAAAATTTATGGTTTAGTTTTTTTTTTAAATAATTGCTTACATTTCTCCATAGATGGTGTTTGTTCTCCAAGGTTCCATGCAAAATTACCGACCCTGTCACCTTCTTCAAAATTATAAATAAAGCTCTCTTGAATAATAGTTGCTTGGCGATTATTAATTATGCTTATAATTTGATTGTATAAGTAATGCTATAATCTATTTTCATTAGGAACTACAAACTATTCTTAGGTTGCTATTAACTTAGCTTGGCCCAGGAACTAAGTTAAAATTCCTCTAACAATGATGTTCCAATCTCATTTACTATTAACATTTGTCTACCACTATTATTATTTTTCTAAATTCTTGCATGGTAGATTACAGTCCCATCCAAAACCCACACTCTTTTATAATCTCATTTACTATTAACGTTTATCTACCAATATTATTATTTTTCTAAATTATTGCATGGTATATTACACTCCCATTCCATAACCCATAACCCACACTCTTCATATAGATACGGTGGCTTCAACATACTTCTCAACATAAGTTAGATTTCAATTCTGAACGGTATAATCATAGTTCAATTTTGGGCACATAACATAATTATTAGTCCTTTAAACAAAAATAGCTTTCTTTTTTGGAAACAATATCTAACAAAAATAGTATATTTCATCCATACTCTAGAGCTACCATTTATATCAAGTCAAAGATTCCATATACTTTTATCATCTACAATAACAATTTTGTTATGAGAAAAACATAAACTTTATGGAGTACTTATCTATTAAATTTAGACTGTAAGAGAATTTACAAAGGAGAAAGACTACTCCTCCCAACCATTGAGAATGACAATTGCATTCCCGAGCCAGTTTGTCACTCCCAGAACAGTTTCTTGACAATGACCTAATAAGGTCTCTTCAAAGGCATCAAAGACTATACTAGTCTAACCCATAGAACTCATAGACTCAAAATTTTGTCTTAGGGATTCCACTGACTCCAACCAACTCAAGAATACCCTACCTGGCAGTGTCGTGCCTTCCTTCAACAATTGTAGTTTCCCAATCTTACAACTTCATTCTCCTCACTTGGACCTCCTCCAACTAGGTACTAAGTCTTCAAGGTTGCCTCAGGTTTTCTTCCCTCGCTCCCTTTTACTTCCTTATCCCAAGCGATATTATTTATCTCTAGAGAGAAGAATAACTGTCTTCGAAGTGCCTGGTGAGTGAAATTTTTTTATTTAGTGTATTTTCCCTTTGAATTCCAAAACTTATCATAATCTTTTAAAAAAGATAAAAATAAAACTTTTTTTTAACAATAAAATATTCACTAAAACTTTTAGCTTAACCCTAGATTTACCAATTTTATAAGATAAAAGTAAATTAAACACTAATAAGAATGTTACAACAATATTGCAAATATTTTTTATAAATAAAAATTATATATATATATATATATATATATATATATATATATATATATATATATATATTAATTTAAACCATATTTAAATAAGAATGTTACAACAATATTGCAAATATTTTTTATAAATAAAAATTATATATATATATATATATATCTATCTATATATATATATATATATATATATATATATATATATATATTAATTTAAACCATATTTAAATATTATATATAAATCATTTAACTAGATTCCAAATATTTTTTATAAATAAAAATTCATTATAAATAAAAATGATTTTATATATAAAATTAATTAATTAATTATATTTCGAAATTCATTATATTTATTGAAGTATGGGAAGATGTCATCATGCACTTACCATGTTTTGTGATTTTAAACGATCAAATGATTAGAGGCCATTTTTTTAAGGATTTAAATATGGATTATTATTTGTTAATGTTTTGTGATTTTAAACCATCAAATGATTAGAGGCCATTTTTTTAAGGATTTAAATATGGATTATTATTTGTTATTTTTAATATTAAGAAATTATTTATTCATTTATTTTTATTTTTATTAAATAAAAGAATATGTGATAAATATAGTGTTAAAATAAAAATAAAAATAAAAAAATATTTAAGCGAATATTTATTTGGGAAATATATAAATAGGAATAATGAAAAATATAATTTCCTTATATACTTTTAAAACTAGTTTTAGTCTTTATCAAAATATTAATGAAAAGGACAAAGCCTTGAAAAAATATTAACAAATATTTTTTATATTTTCAAAATATATAAATATAAACACTAAAAAATGAAAAATATAAATTAGGCTATATATTTGTAGACTTTATTAAAGAGTTTTAAAATCACATCCATTTTCTTGGAAATAAGCATATTAAAAATATTAAAAATCCCTGCATTTTTCTCCCTTCATTATTACACGAAAATTTGAGAATATAGAAAATAACTATATTTTTCTTCACATGCAAACTCTAAAATAGAGATATAATGAAGATTTGCATTTTTCTCCCTTCATTATTACACGAAAATTTGAGAATATAGAAAATAACTATATTTTTCTTCACATGCAAACTCTAAAATAGAGATATAATGAAGATTTGCATGACCAATAACCAAATACTTTGTTGAGTATTGTGTAACAAATTCTACATAAATGTTAGAGACATTAATAGCTATTAGACTGGACTTTAAAAAAGAATATCTTAGAAGCATCTAAACAACATTAAAGAAGAATTTGAAGGATTTCAAAAGTCAAGTTTTAAAGAGGAATGGACAATAAGTACTTCATTTTTGCAGTATTTTATATTAATTATCTAAGAATATTTTTGATTATTTAGATAAGGGTATTTGAGGAAATTAATGTTTAATTAAACCATGATGATTATATATATATATAAATAAAAGTGTTGAACGATATAAGTTTTATGGTTGAAGAAAATTTTGTAAATAAAAAAATTATAAATTATAATTTAAGCATATATTTTATTATTTTTGAAAATATTTATTTATATAAAAATTTCATTTTTATTTTTTCAAAATATTTTATATATTTTTATTATATATATATATATATATATATATATATATATATATATATAAAACACTTTTTAATATTTATTAACATTTTATGCTGCACAAATATTTACTTTGTTGCCAAATTTTACTTATGACTTCAATTTCTTACTTTTTTTAAGAATCTAATATTTACTTTGTTGCCAAATTTTACTTATGACTTCAATTTCTTACTTTTTTTAACATAGATTGTTAAAGAATTAAGGTTGAGAAGCCAGAACATATCTTGTTATTTATTTATTAAAGAATTTAAACAATTTGTCAAAGAACTGAAAGAAATAGTTAAATAACTCCTGAGACAGTTACAAACAGTTTCTCATTTGTTTCCTCAAAAAGGAAAAGAGACAAAATCCTAAGGGGTTTTTTTGGGAAAAAGACAAAGGAAAGAACGCAGGCATTATGCTGCCTAGATTTTCCTTGAGTTGGACAAAAGTAACCAGTGGGAAAACTGTGGAAAACTGTGGACTATAGTCGAAAGGGTATGTGACTTGAGGTTAGACCATGGTCTTGATGCCCAAGATACCAGATTGTATCCAATTTGTTGACTGTGAGGAGTAGGAAGAGCTCGGAGGGGGATTCTGGACGTAATTGCCAGATTCGTGGCTGGGTGGTGAGACCTTCCAAGAAAAGGAAATACTTTCACGGTTATCAATACAACAGAGGCATATAAGTAGTATATTCTGTGCTTGGTAATCATTAATTGAAAGGAGTTATTAATGTTTAGTAATAGATAAACAACAAAAGAACAGAGTACTAGAGACAATCTGTCATTTTGTATTGTTAAATGTATTATGTCATTTTATACTGCTAGTTATATCCTGTCCTTTTTTATACATCGACGAATAATAGTGATGGAATGCCTGTAACTTTACCTCTCTAGAAAATAAACCATAATCATTTCAGAATACTAACACACCAACAATTTAGAGAAGTCAACAAAGGAACAATCTATGGCTTTCAGAACAATTATTAGGTTTATATTCGAAACTATGATATGCATCTTATATAGTTAAGCACACGTTAAAATAAACTCACTGCATATATCTTGGAACCATAAAACTTTTAGTAGACACGATAACAATACATCTGAATAACAATATCTCTGAATAAATTATGTCCTTAATAGTTAAATGCAAATGAAAGCGAAAACTACATTCATGAAATCGTCACATACAAAATGATAGAGGCGGTCCGTAAGGGTTCTTTGTGGCTCTCAGTCAAGTTCCGGAGGAACAACCGTGAACTAACCACCCAAGCTTATGCCCAATTTTCAACCATTAAAGATGAGAACCTTCGATTTAGAAAAACCATATCATGAACACTGTGCATATTCGACCAAAATAAAAGATCTTATACAATGAAGGGAGTCGATAAACCGAAACAAAGAAAATAAAATCCGGATTATAGAATTGTTATTAGTTTACAGACACGGATATAGAACTAAAATAACCAAAGTGGGATTAAACCCTTAAATAAGTCCATTTCACATCAACACAGAGAGTTGTTCCACTTCCACATAAATAATACTTAAACCCTCATTCATTCTGTTATATCGACTAAAAATATAACTTGGCTTGAGACATGGCACGAAAATCTAAAGGCGACAAGATGAAACAATTTCTCATTCAATCGAAATTTGGGATTATCTTTTAGGTGGAAAGTTTTCCAGAGAGCTTGATGAAAGACCAACCTGTAAAAGATGACGAAAATTGGTATAAGGAAGCCCAACACACCCCGAACCTTCTGGAAACACATCTGCACCTAGATTTAGCATTCAACAGAGGAAAATTTTTAGGGGTTCTTTCGTACCTGAAATGGAGAAATTTTGGACGGAGGGAGGTGAAAAGCACCTAGAAACCCTGCAACCATCAGTAGTGGCTCTCAATAGTCAAAAAAATAAATGAAAGTATTCCTACAGCTTTCCCGGGTCATTACCTCCAGAATGTCGTAGGTTTCCCAACCTCTTCTCCCCTGGAGCGAGCGAACCATCAAAAGAAATCAAGTCATCTGCATGCCGAGAGCCGAATAAGCTTAAATGGAATGTTTCGTGGTGAAAGTAGAAGTACTAGAAGAGGTTTAGCAAACCAAACTTACAATGAGGTACCTGGATGTTTGATGGACCCGTTGAGACAAGGAGATCGAGCTGCACCACCATTCTCCATCAAAAATCTGCAGTCAAGTTGTAGAGCTGAGCTACAGCCTCCTCTTGCATTACCCAAGTGAAAAATCGTTTACAACAAACCCAAAGCTTTCATAGTGAGAATTCCTAGAGCTTAAGAACCGTAGATCATTACCCGATCCTACGATGTATAGTGTGCCAGGTGTTTCCGCAAGCCATACCCATTTTCCGAGTCCAATCAATCATTAATCGATAGAGCTGCAAGTGTCAGCCTGAATTACGGTTCACCTCTGCCTTAATGCATTGCGTGTAGCGAGAAGCATGATAACAGAGAGTATTCCAAGGGTAGATTAGGTGTGGATATGGAGGACAGTGTATTAAATGCATCTTAAAACCCATCGCATGAACCGAAACCTTTAAACGTGATATTTACCTCATAGTAAGGTTAAAGTGTATAAAGTTAAAAAAATTTGTTTCTATGTGTTATGTTGTTACATTTTCTTAAAGGTATCAATAACTTGTATTATATAAAAAATTATAAAACCAAAAATAAATATAATATTTATATAAACCTTGTAATTTTTTTATTATCTTAATAAAAAATTAAATTAAAATATATATTATAAAAAATAATCTACCATTTGCTTTCAAGTACTTTATTTAGTCTTTTAAGTACATTTCATTCCTTTAAAAAAAATTAGTGAATTAGAGTGAAAAAAAAGTATGGATAGAGTGAGAATAATTGTTAATAAGAAGATATAAAATTTAGATAAGAAACGATATATAATTAGGTATTTGGTTTGATGGTTGTTATATATATTCTTGGTGTTATATTGGTATCTAAAAAGCTTGATCTTAGGTCTTGCCCAAATTACTCTAGCAAGTTACAGATTCACCATAATTAAAAGAAAAAAAAATTATTACTTTCATGCCTTCAAAATAGAAAAAGTTATTTATTAACTAGGCTTAGATAGTGGATCATATTAGATGTACGAAAAAATATATAAAATAATGTGCTGTTAGTGATATATTGTATGGTTAGTCATATGTAGGCATCAAGGAATATTTAAATTAATATACGATATGTACATCATGTGACCTCTCTCTCTCTCTCTCTCTCTCTCTCTCGCTATATATATATATATATAGTGTTAAATTGAAATATATATTTGTGTGTGTGTTTACATATAGCACATGTGACAGTATATTCTCGATATTTGTTTTGCAAGTCAAGCCTCCTAAATAGTTATCACTACCCTTCATATAGCCAAATTATATTCATTTCTATATATTGTCCATGAACAAAATATAAGATAATCAAACATGCCACGGTAATTTGTCTTGGTATGCAATCCCATCATCAGAAAAAAATTACAAAAATGAACAGGAAAAAATATATAGAGTTTCCATGTAAGCAATAGTGCCTATGCCATTTGGATATTCCCCGAACTATGGAATTTTTCGTTGTAAAAGGCATAGTAAAAAAAATTCCCTAGGTGGTTATTGAGTCCTTCCTTTGATAATGCATATGCAATTGCATTTTGTTCCCTATATATATGATAAAAAGTTAAGTCATGGGATCATCCCATTATCTGTTTGATTCTCTTCACCTAATTAATGAGGTGCTTGTGAGGTTTGAAAGAAGACCACATCTGAACCCAATCCATAACTACTTTTGAGTCTCCAAATATAACCATTTACTCAATGGAAATCCACTTTGAACAAAAGAGTACCCCCCAAAGTGAAATGGTCTATGCATGAGTATTTGATCCCACCCCACTGTACTAGGTAAAATTATAATAAGTACGTGGCTTAATAATAATATAAGCCCCACTCCTGCACTTTTCATTGCATGACGCCCCATTAAAGAATCCCATTGGGAAATTGTCCCAGATATTTAAGAGTTTTATATGTCTCTTAGGCATCCTTTCCTCCACTGACTTGATTTCATTAAAATACATTGCAATCTTCATGCATTTCCTCTTGATTTCCATTGGGGACTCCTCAAACATTCTAGAATTTATACATCATCAAATGCCCCAATAAATGTAGAAAGGAAGAATGCGCCAAACATTATATCCTAAGAACCAATCCCAAAGACATGCATCAATTAAATTGTTATTCTAGTCGGCATTTAACTTTAAGATACCCAAAACTCCAGTCCATATGGAGATCATGAAAGGGCATTTTAAAAATAGGTGTTCCACATCCTCAAATGTCAACTCACACAAGACACATCCCCCGGCTCATAGAAACCCCTCCTGCATAATTTATCCCACATTCAGATCTTATTTCTCCATGTCAACGAAAAAACACACTTAAGTTTAAGTGGACAGTTCCATTTCCATATTTTTTGAAATCATCTCAGGACCTCGATTAAATGTTGTGTAGGATTAATAAATTTGTAAGCCTCCTTAACTGAGATCTGGGCATTTATAGATATGCCATCCCATGTGAATTTGTCTTGCATATCATTTAATGTTATACTAACCATATATAAGTTATATACATATATATCCCAAGTAACCACCATTTCACCAGATAAACCAATTTCCCTAGAACTACACCAAGAAGGACACATAGTGATGGGATCAAAATCAACATGTATTTGATTTAAAAAATAAATGCTTAGATTATGAACATAACATATGAGATTTACAAGCAATGAATGGTCCCTCACATATCCTGTGATAGGATCCATACCAATCTCCACCATAGAGCCCTTACCAAATTCCCACCCCAAATTCTCAATCAACCATTTTTTAACTTTCATCATATTGTTCCATATGTATGATGTCGAGTATGGATCCCATGCCCCATCCTTTATCCATTCCCTCAATGAATGGGATTTCATATACTTTTCTTTTATAATCCTCTTTCATATGCCATCTCCATTTAGTGTGTGCCATAAACTCTTCATCAACAAAGCCCATCCAAAATGTTCAATATTTAATATAACCCAACCCCCTTCTTCCTTCCTCAAGGATAATGCCTCCAAGTGAACAAGGTGGATCTTGTTGGCATCCCTAGGTCCCACCAAATTGAATTTTGAGATGTATGCATGTATATGCTTAAGGATGTTTTTTGGTAACATATAAATATGCATCCAATAGACTGCAATACTATGTAGGTCCGTCTGAACGAGTATCAACCTACCCCCCAAATTATGCCATTTATGTGACCATAATAAGATCCTCTGCTCAAATTTATCCATATACCAGCTCCAATCCCTAATACCATATTTATTTGGTTTAAAAATGAAACCCAAACACAATAAGTCACAATCCAATGGAGCAAATTCAACCGCAAACAGTTTTGCAATCTCCATAACAGTAGGCTCATGTTGGGACACTGCAGTTGGTAATATTTTTGACTTATTCAATTAGAGACCCAACGCATCACTGAAATAATAAATGATCTAATGTAAGATTGTTATGAAACCAACTCAAAAAAAGATAGAAAGGATAGGTCAACGCCTTAGAATTCAGCCTCTTCAAGGGGGCAACCTCCTTTACATTACATAAATGAACAATTCTTGGATGATTCAAATGACAAAACCTCCTTTCTATATATAGGAGTCTAAGGAGTCACAATATAACCCAGCCGACCTAACAATAATAATATAAAGCCACAAAAATAACAATAGAGGGATTCTATGGGGCACAATAATAACAATATGTGGATAATAGGGGCACAACAATATTAATAAGGGACACAACTACAATAGTAATGGGGTAATCACTAGTATTATAGGGACCCAACATGCCCCTCTCCTTCAAAAAAGTGTTGTCCTCAACACTTGAGTAGTTCTGGATGCTTCTGTATAAAATTCTCATCCTCCCATGTGGAATCTTCAGCGGATAAGTTCTTCCACTTGATAAGATACTCTGAAATTGATCGATTTTGTAGCTGTCGAGTTCTTGTTTCTGTGACTGCTTCCGGTTCCAATATAATTTTTCCTTCCTCGTCAAGTTCTGGCAATATTGTTTGAACTGGGAGCTTGTCGCCTATAACCTTCTTTAAACATGAAACATGGAAAACTAGGTGCAATCGAGAAGCTACAGGAAGCTCCAATTTGTATGCCATAGTACCAATCTTTTGCAACACCTTGTACAGACCATAATACTTTGGTGATAATTTATTATCCTTCTTAGCTTGCTTGAGGGACATTTGCTTATATGGTTGTAGCCGTAGGAATACCCAATCACCTACATCAAAACTTCTTTCGCTGCGATGTTGATCTGCCTGTTGTTTCATTCTATTATGTGCCAACATAAGGTTATCCTTTAAGAGTTGGAGGACTTGTTGTTGATGTTCGATGTGATGTTCCACTGCTTGAACCTTAGAATTTTCTCTTAAATATGATGTGATGGATGGTGGCTGATATCCATAAAGTTCCATAGATGGGGTCATTTTTGTTGCTGTATGGAAGGAAGTGTTATACCACCATTCAGCCAAAGGCAACCATTTGACCCATTGTGTATGTTTATCAGATACAAAGCAACGAAGATATCCTTCCAAACATTTGTTTACTATCTCAGTTTGCCCATCAGATTGAGGATGATAAGATGAGCTATGAGCTAACTGAGTACCAAGACAAGAAAATTATTCTGTCCAAAAATTTCCAGTGAAAATGGGATCTCTGTCACTTACAATAATCTTTGGGTTTCCATGTAGCTTTTGAATTGTTTCCATAAATGCAGTAGAAACTGTACTGGCTTTAAATGGATGTGATAATGCACAAAAGTGTGCATACTTGGTAAGTCTGTCAACTACCACCATGATGACACTCTTTCCCTCAGAATTGGGTAAACCTGCGATAAAATCCATTGAAACCTCCTCCCAACGTTGGCTTGGAATGGATAAAGGTTGTAATAGACCCGCTGTCTTAATTATTTCAATTTTATTTTGTTGGCAAACCAAACATTCCGCCACAAATTTTTGAATATCCGATTTAAGGCCATCCCAAAAAAATTCCTTCTTAACCCTGTGGTAAGTTTTTAAAAATCCTGAGTGCCCTCCTAAGGGAGAAGTGTGCAATTCCATAAGAATCTTTTGTTTTAGTTGGGAATTCTTACAGAGGTAGGCGATCTTTGTACCATAAAGAATCATTTTGCCAGCTAAATGTATCAGACGTACTGGAATCTTGTTGTAACTTTCGAATAAGTGCCCACACTTCTTTTTCATTCTTCCATTCCTCTCTTGCTTCGTTTATCCAATCTGGTTGGATAATAGAAATGGCGCACAACAATGCTTCCACATCCTCATCCTTTCTTGAGAGTGCATTTGCCACCACATTTTGCTTCCCTTTTTTGTAGATGATTTCAAAGTCATAACCCAACATCTTTGTGACCCAATTTTGTTGCTCTTCAGAGGATAATCTTTGTTCTAAAAAGTATTTAAGGCTATCATGATCCGTTTTTACCTTGAAGTGTCTTCCCATTAGGTAGGGTCACCATTTCTTAAGTGCATGGAGTATTGCCAACATTTCCTTCTCATAAATAGCTTTGTGTAAAAACTTTCCCTTGATTGGACGACTTTCAAAAGCAACGGGTCTTTCATCTTGCATTAAAACAACACCAATTCCATTTCCTGAAGCATCACATTCCACAATAAAGGTTTTTGTGAAGTTCGGTGTAGCTAAGACCGGTGCTTGGCACATTGCCTCTTTAAGATGTTCGAAGGCCTTTGTTGCTTTGGAGTCCATGAAAATGCATCTTTCTTCAATAATGTTGTTAGAGGTGCTGCTATTCTCCCATAATTCTTAACAAACTTGTGATAATACCTTGTAAACCCAAGAAATCCTCGCAGATGCTTTATGGATGTGGGGATTTTCCATTCCTTAATGGCTTTAATTTTGCTAGGGTCTACCTTAACTCCTTCATGAGATACAATATGACCCAGATATTCCACCTCTTGTACTCCAAAGAAACATTTGGACATTTTTGCATATAATTGTTTCTCCTCCAATAGTTGTAGCACCTTATCAACATGTTCAACATGATCCTTCCAAGACTTGCTGTAGATTAGTATATCATCAAAAAATACTAACACAAATTTTCTAAGGAATGGTTTGAAAATGGAATTCATCAAACCTTGAAATGTTGAAGGTGCATTGGTAAGGCCAAAAGGCATGACCAAAAATTCATAATGACCCTCATGAGTTCTAAATGTTGTTTTCGGAATGTCTTCAGTCTTCATTCTGATTTGATGATATCCTGAACGAAGATCCAACTTGGTGAAGTAAATTGATCCATGCAATTCATCCAGTAATTCATCAATGATGGGAATGGGAACTTATCTTTAATAGTGAGCTTGTTGAGCTCCCTATAATCCGGACACATGCGCCATGATCCATCCTTCTTGTGCACTAATACTACTGGAGCAGAGAAAGAACTTTGACTCAGTTGAATTATACCAGCCTCTAGCATTTCTGCAACCATTCGTTCAATTTCACTCTTTTGGGCATAGGGATATCTGTACGGCCTGATTTTTGGAGGAACACTTCCTGGAATCAGATGAATAGCATGATCATGATCATGAATAGGTGGGAGACCTTTAGGAGTCTCAAATACCTTGGAATGATTTTCCAGGATTTTTGGAGATCTGGAGAAATAGATGATTGCAATGTGGAAACATCTAGCGAACATAATTGTGCAATTACAACCCTTTGTTCCTTTTTTAGAAGCTTTGTCATACCATTGGAGCTGATTATCTTTCCCAGTTTCCCTGCGATACCCCTTAATTAAACTTCCTTTCCTTCGACAAAAATTTCCATGAAAAGTTCTTGAAAATTAAAAGCTATTGTACCCAAGGATTGTAGCCATTGGACTCCTAGTACAACATCAGCACCTCCCATTGGAATGGAAAGCATTGGGCTAGTCAATACATATTCTCCCATCCATAACTTGATATTATGGCACTTTCCAGAGCAATTTATTGTTCCTCCATTTTCCACCATCACTTGACACTCTGGTGCTGGATATAAGAAGCAATTCAATTCTTTTGCTACCTTACAATGAATAAAATTGTGGGTACTTCCTGAATCAATCAACACTATTACCGTTTTCTTCTTGATTTGTCCTTTTATCTTGATGGTTTGAGGAGTGGTAATTCCCACCAATGCATTAAAAGATATGGTCAGATTCATTTCTTCTTTATCTAGGCTTTGTTCCTAGAGTATATCCTCTTCTTTTGACCTTTCTTGCTCCTTTTCTTCTTCCTCTTCACAATCTATGTAGAATAATTTCTTCTCAGCACACTTATGACCTTTAGTGTATTTGCTATCACAACTGTAACAAAGCCCTTTTGCTCTTTTTTCTTCCAATTTTGTGGTGTCAACCTTATAGGTTGTGGAAGACTAGGGGCAACAACACTTCCATCTTTATAGTTGTTAGTGGTATGCTTCCTAGTTGCCATAATTTTGCTTTCCATTTTTCTTGCTAACCTAAATTCCTTCTCTAATGAATCAGGTTCCCAAAGGCGAACATCATGTTGGATATTATCCTTTAAAGTCCCTATGAACACATCAATACTATGCTCCTCTGGAATATTTTTTACCCTTATGTTCAATTTTTGTAACTCCTCAATGTGCTCCAGTATTGAACCCTTTTGTTTGAGAGTTATCAATTGGCTAAAAAAAGTGTTGCTTTTTGTATCCTCATAATGTGCTGTCAATTCTTCTGTAAAAATTTCCCAAGTGATAATTTGTTTACGAGAGCAAAGCCATTGATACCATACAAACTGATTTGGTTCCAAATATAAAGTTGCAATACGTACCTTTTGTGTGGTTTGCACATTATTGAGATCGAAAATTTGCTCCATCTGTAATATCCATGTTGCGGGATCCTTGCCATGAAACTTCCTCATATCGATTTTTGGAATATGGTGGGTCTTCGATCCCACATTAGAGTCTAAGAAATCATGATTAACATTTCTTTTGTTCGCATCATGAGTTTCCTTTACTACCTTTTCACCATTAGTAAGTATTTCTTGTAGAAAATTTGTCAAATTTGTCTTCAAATCTGCCATGTCTCTCTTCAAATCTGTCTTCAAATCTATCTTAAAATTGTCCATCTTAGCTTCCATGCCCTTTATCTTAGATTCCACGCCATTTATCTTAGCTTCCGTTAGCTTTTGTGAGAGTGACATTTGTTGCACTTGTTCTTGTAATTTTGATATATCATGTAGCATTTCTTCCTCTTCTTCATGAATCATGCTAGAGCTTTCAGGTTCCTTACTAGGTGTTTGCATTTTCTTTCCTCGGGGCATCAGTTACCGATAATAACGCTCTATATGCCCTTTGAAATCCTTCAAAATAAATTTTCAAACCAAGCTTAAGCAAATATTTAAACAAATCTACACACCTTTTTTCACTTTGTAGGAGCTCGATATTGCCTCTAATGTATCTCTGTACTTCCTAATCATCCAGTTCTAAAATTACGACCTGAAGTATCCCTCTATGTCCTCTTTCCAATGCCACCAGTCTGACCCAAATTAGATTCTCCAAGGAAGAGTTATGCGAAGCCTCCCACAGTGACTTGATTATAGACTAGTTCAGTAGAGCGAACTTGTACGACGTGCCACGAGTCACTGTTTCAACCTTTGGCTCTGAAAAAAATCCACAAGAAACTACAGTTTGTCCTCTTTCTATAACTTCTTACGAAATTTCAATCCGATGCTCAGATAGAAAGTTATGACGATTTTTCCCAGGTCATCTGTTTGGAATGTAATTCAGGAGTTTGCAAAACGACCAACTTCATCAGATCATATATCCGCAAATATAGCAGAAAAAGCTCTGAAATTTGGACCCAAGGTTTTGCGCAATGTCGTCTCAAATTGGTTTTTTTTTTAGATTCTGAAACATTGCAGAAAAAAAGTTATAGCGAAAATGCCACGATGACCTATTTGGAGCAGCGAAACCCTAGAATCCAAAGCTCTGATACCAAATGTTTTGAAACCAGCTCAAGAAAAGATAGAAAAGATAGATCAACACCTTATAATTCAGCCTCTTCGAGGGGGCAACCTCCTTTACATTACATAAATGAACAGTTCTTGGATGATTCAAATGACAAAACCTCTTTTCTATATATAGGAGTCTAAGGAGTCACAATATAACCCAGCCGACCTAACAATAATAATATAAAGCCACAAAAATAAGAATAGAGGGATTCTATGGGGCACATTAATAACAATATGGGGATAATAGGGGCACAACAATATTAATAAGAGATGCAACTACAATAGTAATGGGGTAATCACTAGTATTATAGGGACCCAACAAAGATATTCCATTCAATAACATAAATACCCCCCATAATAATGACACATTGATAAATATAATATGGGTTATGGAAATATTACTAGAGATCCAATATCCTGAAAATAATCCACATGAATGTGCCTCTGAAATCTTCCAACTTAATCCATCAATCACTAGTAAAAATAAGAGAGGAGAAAGAGAACAACCCTGCCTAAGTCCATGTGATGCCTTGAATAAGAGAGAACAAACACCATTAATAAGAACTGCATAATTAACTAATGATATTCACACCCTAATCCAATCAACAACCATCACAGATAGCCCAATCTTTTGTAGAACCATTCTCAAGAAAGTTAAATCCACACAATCATATGCCTTGATTAAATGTAATTTCATTAACATCGTGTGTCTCTTTTTAAACTTGATGGAATGTAGGCATTCCTGCACAATAGACACCATATCTTGAATTTTTCGATGTTCCAAGAACCCAAATTGCTCAGGAAAAATATATTTTGATAGTGTTGCTTTAATGTGAGTTTCAATAATCTTAGATATCATCTTATAGAAAATATTGCTAGTGAAATGGATATATAGTATGTGAAAGTATTGATATGTGCAAATTTTGGGATCAATGTAATGAATGTGGAATTTAATGCACCAGAGATTTTGTAGAGAGTCCTCGACTCCTACACCATATGTAGCAGGTTTGGCCCCATGTTGTCCACGAAGTGAAGGAATAATTCCACCATACACCCATCCGAACCCAATCCTTCATCACTAGAAAAATACTTTAAAATTATTGTCAACTCCTTTGAAGTGATTGGCCTCCCAATATTTATATTATCTTCCTCATTAAACATGTTTGGATATTCTTGAATGTTTCTAGCTAGTTTTCAAGGCCCACTCTGATCTGGCATGATATATATTTCCAAAATAGTTAACTGCTCCTTGATGTATATCTTTAAGGGAGGATATATACCTTCCCTCGACATCCATCAAACCCCATATAGTATTGTGTCTCCTCCTGTTTGAGACACAATGATGATAGAATTTTGTATTTTTATCTCCCCTACTATCTAGATGGCTTGAATCTTTAGTCACCATTCTTCCTCTTGAAGCAATAAGATCACACATTTTCAGCCTTCAAGTGCCAATGCCAGTTCCTTTTGGGATTCTAAGAAGTAACCCTGAGTTGATGGATCAAATAATTCCATAATTTTTTTATTAATGTCTATTAGTTCTTTTATATGGATCCTCTTTTTTTCCCTTTCTCAAATCCTCACCACCTTTTTTAGATTAGAGATTTTCTGCCTCACTACATTTATCTGAGGGATCTCCAAATATTTAATTGACTTTTATCATGATTCCTGAACTAATTTTTCAAATTCCTTGTCTTTTAGCCAAGAATGATTAAATTTAAAAGGACATAAAACCCCTCTAGGCGGATTCCCCACACCACTAGAGAAAAATTGGTTCATGATTTGATAAACCTAATGGGATAACCCATGATCACAACACACCAAATCATTCCACCAAGTTCTCATGAGCCAAGTAATAGTTCAATATCTTTGCAATATCCTGTGAACCAGATCAACCATTCTTCCATGTGAGAATAAGAGGATCTGGTAAGTTTTCCACCAAATGATTATGCCCAAAAAGATCCCAAAGAAACCTCCTAGAGGGGCCATCTTACACTTAGTGCCACGGTCATATTTAAGTCACCACACAAAATAAGCGAGCCAATTTTTAACAAGCCATCGCAATCCAATGGGTTCCAAAATGCCAACCTGGAATCATATGGTGCATAGACATTAATGATATGAAGACGATACTTAGAACCCCTAGAAAAACCCGATAATAGAATCCCTGAACAAGTTTTATAAGCCAAGAAATTAGATATATGAGGGTCCCACATATCATATAACCCACTAGAATGACCAATAGCATATGTCACATAAACCCTCCATCCTGGACTTTTTTTCAAAAAATAAGACCAAGCCTTCTTCCCGACACCATAGTCTCCTGAAAAAGGATGACCGATGGTTGATGTACTAAGATCAAGTGAATCTGGGATAATTTCTTAGGGACACCCCCCAATCCCTGAATGTTTAATGACATAATATTCATGGGGGAAGATTTTTATGGGGTGAAATTTCTCTAAGAGCTCGAGAAGCATATTCCACAAAGGAAAGGACATTGTGAGTGTTTGATTCTTCCATAAAATTTAGAGTTAAAGAAGAGGAATAAAGGACACCAGACCAAACCCTTTTATATTTACCACCCCACTTTTTCCTAATGGTAACATTCCACCTCGACTATGAACTAATGGACAGATCAGCCGCGGGGACAGGGATGAATGGATAGTAAGTGGTTCTAGATATAAAATTGGATTGTGCTTTAGAATATTTAAGTCACTTCCAATAGAATTTGTAGGAAACAGAGTCCCCTATAAGAGCCAAAATGAATAATCAAAGAATGGGGCCCTGAAGGAGAACAATCTGTAGGACGAGAAATAGGGTCAACAATCACCGAGGACTTCTTAGAACAAGGGGTCACCAAGGAAGGAGGGTAGGATCCTATTATGAAACTAGCTCACATAAAAGATAGATCAACGACTTAAAAATTATCCTCTTCTAGGGGGAAGCCTCCTTTACATTACATAAATGAATAATTCTTGGATGATACAAATGATAAGAAATCTTTGGTATATATAGGAGTCTAAGGGGTCACAATATAATCAGATGCTACATAACAATAATAATGTAAGGGCACAAAAATAACAATAGTGAGATTCTATGGGGCACAACAATAACAACATGGGGGATACATGGGAACAACAATAACAATAGGGGGCTACACAAATAACAATAAGGGGAATACACTAGTAATATAGGGACCTAACATGCCCCTCTCCTTCAAAAAAGTGGTGTCCTCAATGCTTGAGTAGTTCTAGATGCTTCTATATAAAATTCTCAGCCTCCTGTGTGGAATCTTCAATGGGTAAGCTCCACTTGTAGCTCAAGCAACATGATATTTCCAATGTAGCCAATCATTTATCTTATCTGACATTTGATTTCTTTGGCTGTGCTTGAAACAAAAATAAATCAGATACTGAAGTAACCGAGGCAGCATGAGGTGTAACTGTTCTTCAACATGAAAATATAACTGGAAGTCGCCTGAACAGTTAATCTTTTCCATGTATTCAGCTATAGGGTCAAAAAACACATGGTTAGTTTGCTGATTCTCAAAACTTTCTGTATCTTTAGGCAACTTATCTTTAGCCACACCAAATTTATTTGATTTGCTATCCAACTGCCTATCCAAATGATGCTCACAAACAATGTAATTTTCCTCACTACTATGATCATTATTTGAAGTAAGCTGCTGCAAGGAATTACAAAATTGAGCAAGCTTTTCCTCTGCCTGTGGGTCATAGAAAATTTCCTCCAATATTTCTTCTTGCTGTGTGCAATCGATTTCATAATCATGATGATCTGAAGCCGGACCAATCTGCTGCATCTTTACATCAATATCGAAGGATGAAACATGATTTTCACAAGTAAACTCCTGCTGCTCTTCATGCTGCGTTTCCTGAGATGATATACTTTCTCCTTGGTGCTGAAATGCATTGTTATGGAGAGCCTCTAAAATTTCTTCATCCATAAATTCATCATCACCATAACAATCTTCCAAGTACTAAATAAGATTTAAAGAATGCCTACAGCAATCTTTGAGCAGCAACAAAGAAGGATAACATTCTTTATACATTTCACAGAACACATCATGAAAATTAGCAAGAGAAGATAATGAACCATTTTCCAAACTTTTATACCAAGACCATGCTTTTCCTTCTAAAGTGGCCATAAACATCCTCATGAGACAATCCTCAGGAAAGTGAACCTTAAGACTGCGTACATGCATATGGAATTTAACCAAATGGAGAGCAGCATTATCCTTCTTTTCATCTTTGAATATTGGAAGATCATCTAACCAATCAACCTCTAGCATAGGATTTGGAAAACCAGGGATATGAGACCGATCCATAGGAGCATACCTGGCATTCTTTCTTGCAGTAGAATCCATCTTGAAACTTCATCAAGCTACTGATCTTCTAGCAGTGGAGTCACCTTCTAATTTGTTATTTGATGTGTGGAGTCGCCAAGGTAGTTTTGCAGCCTCAAAAACCACTTTGAACTCCTGCTACCTTCAGAAATTCAATCTTAAAACTTCGGGAATGAGTAATCATCAGGCTCCCGGCAGACGCACCAAAATGTTATCACAAAATCGTGTACTAAGGGCTGCTACTTAGCAAGATCTCATGTAACTATTTCAAACCAGGCTTTAGACTAAGGCTTAGCCTCCTTAGTCAGAGAGGGCTCTCTCACAGATTTTTGATATGGATTAATAACAAGAAAAGATGGCTAACTCTTCAAACAGTACATGAAAATAAGCTGGTTGGAACAACAAAATAACATCTCTTCCATTGGGCTCATGGAGTCAAACACCTCTGCAGTAAACTATTAACTACTTAATCATGGAAGCCAAGGCATATAATGTTTAACACTCAGAACATTTCTCAAAAGGAGCCTCAACTCATAAATATACACAGGAAGTCTGAGCACTAGGTGAATTCAGAGTGATTGCATATTTAGTGAGCTGTAAAACAAGAAGAATAAATACCAAACCACATATACTCTGAGCATTTGAAACACAAGATGAATCTTGGGAAGAAAAAGTACTCTTTCTATTACTGTCAAAGTCTTTTACATAAGCCAATATGAAAACTCTGTTTTTATAAAAATCTCCAACCCTTTTTTACATCAGAGTTTTTCCTATATATAGGAAAACAAAACTACTACTACTTGAGACTCCTCCTCCAGCATGAGGGGAGCTCGAAATCCTATCATTAATTGCCTTATCCATATCTAAAACACACTTATTAAATACAAAGGTATTGCGCTGTGAATACATAGAGTCCCATTCCTATTGAAACTCTAATTCTATCTCCTCGTGTGCATTGATGCTTTCTTGAACTTTGACACCTGTACCTTTCTTGTAGTGGCCAAGACATGCTGGAGAAACATTCACTGAACGAGCAGCTTCGGATACTTGCTGTGTGGATGACTCATTAGTTGATGAGGATATGTGCCCTGTTTTCACGGTTCCTGCCTTCCATTAGTCTTCATGTACTAAAAGACTATGCTCCAAGCCATTTAATACCTTTAATAACCACGCATAATCCAATATGCCTCATGATCTGGACGCTTTGTGAACTGAACAGGTGTACCACCCAAAATTTCGGTAACCCTACCAGAACCCTAACAATTCGGTCATAAAGTAACTTTAGGAAGACTTTTAGCAAAAAACAAAAAGTTTCACCTTTTTCTTCAACACTCACACCTGTCACCCTTTGAATACCTGGATAGCTTTATATAGTCTCCTTACTGGCCTCGAGTCATCCTTTTCAAGATTTGCTGACCTCAGCATCAATTTCATTTTTTCTCATAAAACAGTCATCTACAGCAGTTTCGTAGCGCGCTACGAAACTGCTGTAGATAATCAAAACAGAACATATGAATCTTAAAGCACTGTTGACTTAACTTCATGATTTCTTCAGCTACTTTGTACAGGTGTTAGGGATCCAAAAAGGTTACAAAATGATGGAAATCAAAATTTACCAAAACTTGAAAAGCAACTTTCTCCTTGGATCAATGAGCTAGTTTACCTAGCTTCTTCTTCAAACTGCTAACCTCTTTCTTCAAAGCCTTGTTTTCTGCTCTTAGGCTTGTGTTCAGCTTTCTCATGATCTTTGCTTGCTTAAGGGCTGGTACTGTCCACAAATATGCATCAGACACTGAATCTTTTGTTTTCAATTCTAGTTTGAGATTGAATTATTTAGCTCCAGTTGCTACGAAACTGTTGTTCTGCCTGAAAAATGGGTCTCGGGACAGAGCTCATATCTTCTCACAGAAAACGTATTTGGAAAAACTAAAGGAGGTTTCTGTAAACCAATCCGTTTTTAACAAAAACCTCTTTTTTTTTTTTAAAACACTTCTCCAGCTGCCCAGAATCTGTCTTTGAAAAAGAGGTGTAACACAGGAAATTAAAAAACTGCACCTACAGCAGTTTCGTAGCGCAACTTTAGTCACTCGATTCTCCCAGCTCATAATCAATCTGAAGAAAATGAAAGAGGTTTTTCTAGTTCAGTATGTTAGGAATAAAAACCTCTTTCTGTTTTCGAAAATATTCTTTCAGCCGCGCTAAATACCTCCTGGAAGCTAACTGCTTAAAACAGAGAAGTATGCCTGTAACAAACATCACCTACAGCAGTTGTAGCCAGTGTACCAGTATGGAGATCTCTCATTTTGAACCACACCACCTGAAGGTGGTCCTGTAATCAATGGATTACCATCCCCATCACCATTGCTCCTTCTATGCCCGGTTCATGCAATTCAACACAATTCCACAAGCCTGGGCTTTACTCTGGGCTAAATCATCAAGGCTTCCCGTCTCTAGAAATAAACCCAAGTGTGTTGCCCGCAAAAACCATTTTCTTTGACTGGAATCAATAGGCTGGCCCTTCCATAAAGAAAAGCAAGCTGGATCGTTTTCAAGATTTGAGAAGTTCAAATGACAAATATGATGACTGTATAAAAATCAATCTTTCAACATGAAGTCTTGCTCTTGTGAAGCAGTTATCAACAATTTTGCAAATGTCTTGATCTAGCTTTGCTACATCTACCGGAATTGCATCAGAAGCAACTAGCACTTCAACATCTCCTGCTCTAAATGCATCCAATGCTTTACTTCGTGAATATTGATGTTGTAGGCTTGAATACTCAATCATCCTTAAGACCAGCCCTTCGAAACAGTTCAATAAAGTACATAACCTCTGGGTAGAAACAACAGAAGATGTGAAAACAATGGTCTGTTCCCCTTGCACTTGCAACAGTGCCAAAATAAATGATGTGATATCCACAGTCTGATCCCTTGTTTATCCACTGATTACCACAGAAGGCTTCTTCCAAGGAAAGAGTGCTCCAGATAAACCCAATGAAACACCATCTGCTGGGGTACTAAAAAACCTTACAAACTGACAACTGTTGATGCAAACCCAATGGATTTTGATAAACATGACAGCTGGGAAAGAATAACTATAGATCCGAACAAATCCCCAATTTCGTAGCGCAGCCAGTGCAAAATATGAGTTATGCGCTATGAAATCACCTAAAACATGCTGCGCTGTGAAACTGCCAAAAGGATTTATGTGCTACAAAACACTTTGTCCTTAAGCTAGTGTGAGCTATTTTGGCAATCAATTTTTCAGTGATAACATGATATACTCTGAAATTAATCGATTCCGTAGCTGTCGGGTTCTTGTTTCCGTGACTACTTCAAGATCGAATATGATTTTTCCTTTTTCTTCAAGTTCTAGAAACATTGTTTGAGCTAGAAGCTTTTCACTGGTAACCTTCTTTAAGGATGAAACATGGAAAACTGGGTTACTTAGGAAGATGTAGGAAACTCCAATTTGTATGCCATAGTACAAATATTTTGCAACACCTTGTAAGGACCATAGTACTTGGTGATAATTTATTATCCTTCTTAGCTTGCTTGACGGACATTTGTTTGTATGGTTGTAGCCGTGAAAATACCCGGTCGCCTACATTAAAACTTATTTCACTGTGATGTTGATCTGCATGTTGTTTCATTCGATTTTGTGGCAGAGTGAGGTTATCCTTTAAGAGTTGGAGAACTTGTTGTTGATGCTCGATGTGATCTTCCACTGCTTGAACCTTAGAATTTTCTCTTAAATATGATGTGATAGATGGTGGATGATATCCATAAAGTTCCATAAATGGGTTCATTTTTGTTGTAGTATGTAAGGAAGTGTTAAACCACCATTCGGTTAGAGGTAACCACTTGACCCATTGTGTTTGTTTATCAGATACAAAGCAACATAGATATCCTTCCAAACATTTGTTAACTATCTTAGTTTGTCTGTTAGATTGAGGATGATAAGATGAATTATGAGCTAGTTGAGTACCAAGACATTAAAATAATTCCGTCCAAAAATTTCCAGTAAAAATGGGATCTATGTCACTTACAATAATCTTTGGGTTTCCATGTAGCTTTTGAAATGTTTCCATAAATGCAGTAACAACTGTACTGGCTTTAAAAGGATGATATAATGCACAAAAGTCTGCATAATTGGTAAGTCTATTAAGTACCACCATGGTGACACTCTTTCCTTCATACTTGGGTAAAATTGTGATAAAATACATTGAGACCTCCTCCCAACACTGACTTGGAATGGGTAAAGGTTGTAACAGACCCGAGGCCTTAATTGTCTCAACTTTATTTTGTTGGAAAAATAAACATTCTGCCATAAACTTCTAAATATCAGATTTAAGGCCATCTTAAAAAATTCCTTCTTAACCCTGTGGTAAGTTTTTAAAAATCTTGAGTGACCTCCTGTTAAACAGAGATGATAACATGTAAAGATAATTTATTTGACTAAATAGTTAGTCAAAGAAATGTGTAAATTATATTGCATATTTAAATTGAGGCTTCTGTGATCCATAACAATTTTAAGAAGAGTTTCGGCGTAAATCAGATGCAGAAAACCTTTGTCGACACATTTCAAACCAACTAGTGTGGTTCATCGTCAGGACAAGTTGAAGAGTCAGATTAGGGCTGCACATTAAATAGGGAGAGCAGATCATCCAAAAGGCTAGGTGTGACCATCAACGGCTATATAAAAATGACTAGATTATATAATAGTATTATTATGTTAATTATGGGTCAATAAGACAAAAGATAATAACTCATAGTAATATAATATTACAATCATAGTAACTAATTTTCTTCTGCCGCATCTGCACAAGGGTGCGGTGGGGGCATCCTTTTCCACATTACAGAATCTCATTATTTTCATCTGAAACTGGGTCTTGGTCTGGGGACCAACAATCATGCCGAACTTATCACATTGAGACATCTTCTCTATTTCGCTCTTTCTAAAAATTGCAGACAAATACAAATTTTTGGTGATTCTAAGATTGTAATTGATTGGGCAAACAATATTTCCCATTGTCACACATACTCTTTGAGACATATCTTGGAAGAAATTGTTTTTTTCAAAACATTTTTTGACCAGATCACTGTTTCACATATCTACAGGGAAAGAAATACAACTGCTGACCGGCTCTCGAAAGAAGCGGCGGCTCGGCCTCTAGGCGATTGGATGATCGAGGAACACAGTCCAGAAGGGATGCACGTCTTCTACCATCGACCGTACATAGATGGACTGTTACAAGGGGGAATCCTCCCCAACTGAAATTTTGAAATTTTGATTTTTCTAGCCCATGCTCTGTATATATTGGACTGACTCTTTACAGACATATTATGTATTTTTTCGAACAGAGGACATACCTCTTTTACTTTTTGCATATTTCAGAACAACATGTATATCTGAAAACTTTTTGTAAATGGATACAGCCCCATCGTATCCACAGTGACACATATGGGACAGATCTTATGGAACTACTGAATGGTGGTAATACCACTTTATTAGCATATGCCTTCGGCATCTACAGCATGTAATCTCTATTATACCTCTTAATAGAAATTATGAACTCTATTTTCCCCGGAAAAAATTCAATATATTATATATATGAATCTTATCCTATTTCATTTTATTTATAAATTTTATTTGGTTATTAAATTAATATATTTAATTCTTTTTAATTTATTTAATCATTTAAATCCAATATAGTCAATCTAGGTCAAGTAAAGGTTTTTTTTTTTTTTAATATAACTAATATTCGAATGGAATTAATAAATTATTAAATTATTAAATATTAGCTAAAAAAAAATTGGATTTATTAAGGGAAGGGTAAAAGCTTAATATCAAAATTATAAGAAAAGCCATCTAATGGATCTAGGGATGTTAGTACAAGCTCGGATTGATAATATTAAGATATTAATGATATAGTATTAGTTAAAAATATTAGAACGAGAGGCAAAATTCTAAATACAAGAAGGTCAAGAATAGGACAAAAAATAAAATTAACCAAAGGAGAAACCTAAGGAGGAAAGAAAAGACAAGGTTCAAAGGATAATATATTTAATGATCATATATGAAAATAAATGCTTTCAGCTAAGTATTATACAATAGTGCAATTAACACATAACAAAAAGAACATACTCCATATATAATTCATGAAACGAAATGTTATCACTAATTTAATAAAACAGAACTGATCATACAAGATAAAAGTACCATATGTGTGAGGTTCTGCTCATTTGACTAGTGACATAGATCAACTCCTTTCTTCAATCAAATTATTCTCCAAGCATACAAAAGTGCATCAACAAAAGAAAGTAGTTTGATATTCAAAAGTAATGACCATGTTCCATAATTTCATCAAGGCATCTACAAACTTACAAAAGTGCATTCTTTGCAAATGTTTTTGATAAAATTGTGGACCCTTCTCTAAATGCATGAGAAGGGTATAAATACTATCTAACTAAAGTTTAAAAATAGATTATACAAAATATCTGAGGAGGTTTCAAACAATGTTCATATTAAAGTAACTAACTCTAAAAATAAAATCGATTTGATGACTCGAGGCTATGAAAATGTCTTGTTGTCTGCCAACTTTTCCTTGAGGTCGCATATGTCGGACATTGGTTTTACTTGAGAAGGTGCTCCGAATTGAGTTTTGACCTGTCCTACAAAGATGGCATCTGTAAGAGGTTTCATCCTCCTTTGCGTTGAATTGAATGAACAATTCAGTGTCATAGTTCGACTGTGAGGTTTGACAAGAAATTTCCAATATGCCTCGAAGTCGGTCTTTGATAATTTCGTGATTGCCTCTCTTTGGAATTACATCTTTGCTTTCCAGTTTTTATCCAAGTCTTTCAAATATGGCAGTGACTTTGGATTACCTTATTTTATCAAGTTGGTGGTGTGCAAAGTGTGATTGACTGCCTTTATTATATTCTTTTCCACTCCTGTTTCTCTTGCTACTTCCAATTCTGCCTGCTTGATCTGTGCAACAAAATATGTGAATAATATGTCTTTATGTGTCTCTTCAATCTCTGGAATATTAGTGCTTATTCCTTCTTCAGATTCTTGCCATTCAATATAGTCAGAGATATTAGTATTTAAGTCATTAAAATCAGTTCTCTGATCAATTTCCATATCTGTTAATTGATCACTAGTATTCAAATAAGGGGTGATATGGGACATTTTCTAGCAGAATAGATCTTGTTGTTTTGACAGAATGGAGTTTAGCTCCAATGCCTCTTTTATGAACTCATCAATAGTGGGGACATCTTTATATTTCGCCATAGTCTCTTGCAACTTTTGGATTTGCACATTCTTTGCTGAGATATCTGCATCGTGGCTTATCCTAAGTACTTCCATACTTTGCTGCAATTGGACTATTTGTTCTATGGCTTGCTTGTTCACATTTGTTTTCTCGATTTCCAACTGTTGCTCAAGCTGTGCTATCCTTTCTTCTCTTTCCCTTAACAAAACAAATATGGCCTTATCAATGGTGGTAGTAGCATATGCCCCTGCAAATTGTGACAGCCTGGTTAAATTTTTAGTTGGATTTGAAGGAATATCCTTCCAGACTATATCCATTGGTTCATTCCCTGGTGGGATTTCAGGTGTTTCCACTCTCCTTCTCTTCCTCTATCTTCTTACTACAACCTTATGCAGTGGGTTGTAGAATACATCTAAAGGAGGTATTTATGTAACCTTTAGGATAATCTCAGATGTCAGAAATCTAGGTATAATATGCATTCTGTGAATTTATCCCTTGCTCGTTCATTGGCTCAGACTCTGAAACTTTCTGAGTTTGTTGTGGAGTATGATATCCTGTAGTTTCTTGGACATCTGTTGGTTTGGCAGTATCTTGGAGTTTTTTTATTAAACTGGTCCCATTCCTATTCCATATTGCTACTTTCGCCTTTGGGACCAGTATCCTGAGTTAGGTCAGTTTTGACCTATTTCTTAGCTAACCTTTGACTATATTTTGTCATAGCCTCTATTTCCTGTATCTTCCCTATGTTCTGGGCTACATTCAGCTGAGATTTTGTTCGAGAATTTGGTCCCTCGCTGTTAATGGTCATACTAGGCATAGGTTTGTCATTAGTTCTTAACAAATGCAATGGGATTGTTTCAAACCTATGATTTCTAAATTCCTGAAACCTTTTGAAGTCATCAGGATTCAAATTCACCTTTGCCCAGTTGAATGCTTGTTAAAATGGCTCAGCTGATTGTAATAAATCTACAAATTCATGATCTTCATGGATAAAGGGTTTGACCTTTAGTGACGTAGTAACATTTGTGCTACTTTCTTTGTGTCAAATTTCCACTTTGGCAGAGCAGCCAACCTAAGCCTCTCTATGTTTGGTAATTATTTGCTTGCATGGTTGAAGTTCGCCAATGAAAAAGAACCACACTGGATGGGAAAGGGTGGCCATAGTGATTTTTTGCTATCTTTCAAAGTCTTGGTTAAGCCTTTTCCAACAGTTTGGTGAGCTATTTCTCTGGCTAACAGCTTGTCAGAGACATACAAGGGAAGTACATGTGGTTCTGTTGTACTGCCGTAAACTCTGATATATGTGAACCATTGCTCAGCAAAGTGCTTTCCTACTACAAGAAGGTTTGTAGTGGCTTCCTTAGAAAATCTCGGGGCCTTTTTATCAAAAATAATTTGATGTAATGGTAGCATAACACCATGGCATATCTTGTAAAAATGGGTATAAAATGGGATTCCCACATTTGTTTGTGACTAATATGGATGGGGTATGGGTCTTGCAAGGTCCATTTCCAACCCATAATTGGAAACTTAGTACAGAAGCAGATAGAGTCCATGATATAAGCACTCATATAAAATGGAGGAAGGTTTTATGTGGAGGTGGATCTCTTTTGACGATATTCAGAAATAGTTGTAGCTAAGTTGTCAGATAGGATAGTAGCCCAATTCATTATATGAGAATTGATACATGCATCGATTAAAGGGACCCATTCTATAGAGAACTTGGTATTATTAGGCATTCCATACAATCTACATAACATGGAGGTTGCATAGTTATGGGATTTTCTAAAGAAGCTATGGGGTACATACATATTATCATATTTGAATTTGTTTTCTAGGACTCTCCACCCCTGAATCATCTTAAAGGGTTCTTCATTCTGTTTCACGAACTTGGCCAAGAATGGTCTATCATATATATCCTGAGGGTCGGGAAGATGATACATTTGTTTCAAATCTTCAGCTTTAAATGATCCCATTAGCTCCATCTTTGAATTCTTGAATTGTTTGTCTTCAATATTGACATTCTCCACCACCCATCTAACCATATCCATGTATGGTAGTATCTTGGCTCTTGCTCCTATTCTGTGAAGAAAAGAGCAAGCAACGTCTTTGAATTGAATTGCCAAGGGTTGTATTGAATCTATTGTTGCCTTAGTAAGAGTAACTTTAGGCCACTCATCTTCAAGTCTATTATAGATAACTTCCCACATTGTTTCTCCTCCATCAGCAGTGCAAACCGTATCAGAAAATATGGGCAACATCTCTGTAACTGGTGGGCTCCAGTATGGCAGCAATAATGCTGCAGCTCCTGGGACTCCCTTCTTTACTTTTATCAACCCGGTAGTTCGTAACAAACTTGGAAGCGACGGTGCTATATGCACAAGTACTAGCTCTTGCCGCAGGCTATCACTTGATCAGCTGGCACAAGTCCGCTAGGAGCTTAAGCCAACTTCTATGAGCTCTCAGAAGAAGCTTTTAACTGTGATGGATGAAATCTAACTCTAAGGAAGCTAATCTATTCATAGAAAGAAACTAAAAACTGAAAGGAAATGCAAACCCTAGTTTTACTGACTAACCCTACTGGTGCAAGAAAAGAGATGAAAGCTACTGAAATGGATGCCATTGACTCTTGGAAAGGTAAAATGCATGTTTCTAAGCTACTTCTGAAGTAAAATATGAAAAAAAAAAAAAAAAAAAAAAACATCTTTTTGTATTTTTGAGTAATTTTGCAGAATTATTATGCATGTGCTTGAACTGTTTTTTACTGTGCAGAGTTTGATTGATGAAAGGAGATGGGGTAGGCGCTTGCAGGTGGTTGGGAAGGTGAGAAGAGGGCCTAAGGGGTCCCTAGCACCCTTCCAGAGAGTTTCACAGTGATCATATCTCGAGAAACTGCCCACGTGATCTTCTACAGGAAGTCTGCAAGGGTTCTATAGGATGTTCTACAGGAAGAGCCAAGAGAGGATTTTTGAGGGTTGATGGAGGAAAACAGGTGGGAAAGTGGAAATGGAGGTTGGATGAGGCTGTGAAGAGGTCTAGGACTTGGTAAATGAGGCTACAGAGTGATGAAGATGGTTGGATTTGTTCAAGGATGGAGGGAGCAATGTTGCACAAAAATGTAGAAATTAGGTCAAATTGGAGAAGTGTGGCAAATGAAGGGAAGGAATTTGGAACTTGGGGTTGAGCAGGTTGTATAATGAAGTAAGGATAGGCAAGGATGTATTACAGGTGATCTGCACACTATTTCTCAAACTAATCAAACAAAGACTATGCAAACCAAAGATCTAGCTATCTTGACCTAATTTGACCTAGAAACTCAGCAATCATGATGAACATAACTTTATTGGTAGAAAATCATGTAATATGGCTATGAAAACTAAATAATAACATATCTACACATGTAATCACAACTGGTATCAACTTTTGCGACTGAGAATCTAACACTAGCAATTGCATGAAGAAGCAAGAACAACGTTTTTGTGGCAGCAAGGACACCTTGGTCTCAGCTCATGGTCCCGAGGAGGGAGAGGTGAGATCAAGGGTTGCTTGATGGCATTTTTTGAAGATCTTTTCTGTTACCAACCTATCAAATCAACCTGAACATGAAAATCTATTTCAATCATCAAAAATGACCTAAGTAACAAAGCAATATGTTAATCTAAGTAGCAGAAATTATTCTAGGAATGCAACAAAAACATATAAAAGTACACAAAAGGAGGTACTGGCACTTGGGTTGGGCCCAACCCCAAGAGCTACAACCTCCTAAGAAAAAGCTCAGAGCTGATGCAAAATGAAACTGATCTCCATTACTCAAAAAATAACCATGTCACAAAAATGTTTACAGCAAAAGCTCCAAAATGGGTTGGAAGGCAGAGCAGCACTAAAGTGCGAAAATAAAACTGTTCAAAAGCTAACCTACGAAGGCTGGAAGCCTTCCTATTTATGCACTATGAGGACCTCCAACAACCCTCCTTAACTCAAGGGGCTTGGCTGCTCAAAACTGCAAGTAATCAGCCACTTCACAAAAGCTGCTCGGCTGCCCTTGGGGATCATCTTTGGTGGGCTGTTGAACTCCGAGCTGATGGTGGAGAACTTGAGGAAGGGGCCATTTAGTGCAGGAGACACCCTTCCTACAAATCCTCAGCCTTGTTCCCTCGTATTTGGTTGTCAATTGGCTCATAAATGCTTGACCTTGGTCCAAAAGATGTCCAAAAATCTGCAATAAGCACGTATTAGACTTCATGGTCAAGTGACTATTCTCATTCATTCAATTAACATAAATATACTCAAAAGCATGCATAAACTATGAAGAATGGTGGATTAATGGAGAACAATAGGCAAAATGAGCCCAATAAGTTACCCATTTTTGAGGCTCATCAATAACCTCATATTCTAAAACACTACATTGCTTCTATTTTTGCATTACTTTTCATAAGGACATCTCTTTTGAAGATTCCCTGAAATGAAAGAGAGATACATCAACGTAAATAGTAGAGGGCAATTAAGGTTGAAGAGATCTTTGAAATGACTTGAATCATGGGAATATTTTGAACACAATCTCTATATTAACTAGCCATGACTTGAAAACATTAACTTCTCTCCTCGAGCTGCTAAACAATAATTGCTATGTCAACCCACTTGATATTTCATTAAATCTTTACGCCTAATTTTCTGCATTGCGACTTTCAAACGTTGCAACATAGCATTGTTCGTAGATAATGCAAAATGCGATTGCGAAACGTCGCAATATCGCATTTCACAATTTTTAAAGGGATAACATAATGGCAT
The DNA here is from genome assembly GCA_031772625.1 of Pinus tabuliformis. Lineage (NCBI taxonomy): Eukaryota > Viridiplantae > Streptophyta > Pinopsida > Pinales > Pinaceae > Pinus > Pinus tabuliformis. Next base: position 627,093,377 of record CM062816.1, read on the forward strand.
GCTTTATTAAATTGCGACTTGTGAAGTGAGATCACATATTCTTAGAGTGTCACAATCGGAAAATCATAGTGGAGACTTTATCACATATCACATTTCAGGATTTTCTATAGGATGTTATAATTGTCACAAGGAAAACTGCGAGATGCGATTTGCGATAAAATTTTTAAGTATGGGTTGCATTATAAAGGTTTAAGGCAAATTTTTAGAGTTAGTGCTTATTTTCAAAGGCTAAAAATTTAAAAGGGTCCCCATTTTTATGTCAAATACTAACTATTCATCCCTATAAATGGTGGGGTTGTTACAACACCTCCTAAGGGGGATGTGTGCAATTCCAAAAGAATCTTTTGCTTGAGTTGGGAATTATTACAAAGACATAAGCAATCTTTGTACCATAATGAATTATTTTTCCAGCTAAATGTATCAAATGTACTAGGATCTTGCTGCAACTTTTTAATGAGTTCCCACACCTCTTCATCATTCTTCAAGTCGTCCCTTGCTTCGTTTATCTAATCATGTTAGATAATAGAAATGACACAAAGAAATGCTTCCATATCCTCATTATTTCTTGAGAGTGCATCTGCAACAACATTTTTCTTCCCTTTTTTGTAGATGATTTTAAAGTCATAATCCAACATCTTTGTGACCCATTTTTGTTTCTCTTCTAAAGATACTATTTGTTTCAAAAATTATTTAAGACTATTATGATCTATTTTTACCTTGAAATGTCTTCCCATTAGGTAAGGTATCCATTGCTTTAGTGCATGTTGTATTGCCAACATTTCCTTCTCTTAAATAGGTTTGTGTAAATAATTTACTTTGATTAGACGACTTTCAAAGTCAATTGGTCTTCCTTCTTGCATTAAAACAACAACAATTCCATTTCTTGAGGCATCACATTCCACAATAAAGGTTTTTGTGAAGTTAGGTGTAACTAAGACCGGTGCTTGGTACATTGTTTAAGATGTTCAAAGGCCTTAGTCACTTTTAGAGTCCAAGAAAATGCATCTTTCTTCAGTAGTATTCTTATAGGTGCTACTATTCTCCCATAATTCTCAACAAACTTGCGATAATACCCCGTCAACATGAAAAATTCTCGAAGATTCTTTATGGTTTGTGGGGATTTTCCATTCCTAAATCGCTTTAATTTTGTTAGGGTCTACCTTAACACCCTCATGAGATACAATATGACCCAAATATTGCACGTCTTGTACTCCAAAGAAACATTTGAAGTTTTTTGCATATAATTGTTTCTCCTCCAATAATTTGAGCACCCTGTCAACATGTTGAACATGGTCCTTCCAAGACTTGTTGTAGATTAGTATATCATCAAAAAATACCAACACAAATTTTCTAAGGGATTGGAAATGGAATTCATCAAACATTGAAATGTCGAAGGTGCATTAGTAAGGCCAAAAGAAATGACCAAAAATTCATAATGTCCCTCATGAGTTCTGAATGCTATTTTTGGAATGTCTTCAATCTTCATTATAATTTGATGATATCCTGAAAGAATATCCAACTTGGTGAAGTAAAAGACTCCCTGTAATTCATCCAACAATTCATCACTGGCAAGAATGGGAAATTTATCTTTAAAGGTGAGCTTGTTGAGCTCCCTATAATCTCGACACATACAAAATTGTTCATCCTTGTTGTGAACCAATATTATTGGAGCAGAGAAATAAATTTGATTAGGTTTAATTATACCAACCTCTAGCATTTCTGCAACCATATGTTCAATTTCACTCTTTTGGGCATAGAGATATCTGTAAGGTCTGATTTTTGGAGGAACACTTCCTGGCATCAAATGAATATCATGATCATGATCACGGATAGGTGGGAGGCCTTTGGGAGTCTTAAATTCCTTGGAATGATTGTCCAAGACTTTTGGAGATCTGGAGAAATAGATGATTCTGATGTTTGAACATCTAGTGATCATAATTTCTCAATTATGCCCCGTTGTTCTTTCTTCAAAACATTTGTCATGCTATTAGTGCTGATTATCTTTCCCGGTTTCCCTGTGATACCCCAATTTCTTTTTTTTAAGAAAAGTTCTTGGAAATTAAAATTTATTGTCCCAAAAGATTGTAACCATTGGACTCCTAGTACAATATCAGCACAACTCATTGGAATGGAAAACATATGACTATTCAATACATATTTCCCCATGGTTGGCTTGATATTATGGCACTTTCCATAGCATTTTATAGTTCCTCTATTTGTAACCATCACTTGACACTCTGGTGGTGGATATAAGAAAAAATTAAATTCCTTGACTATTTTACAATGAATAAAATTATGAGTACTACCTTAATCAATCAACACTATTACCTTTTTCTTCTTGATATATCCTTCTATCTTGAGAGTTTTAGGAGTGGTAATTCCTACCAATGCATTGCAATATATGGACATACTCATTTCTTCTTTATCTGGGGTTTATTCCTAGTGTATATCCTCCTCTTTTGATGTTTCTTGTTTCTTTTCTTCCTCGTCTTCACAATATATGTAGAATAATTTCTTCTTGGCAGACTTATGACCTTTAGTGTATTTTTTATCACAACTGTAACAAATCCCTTTTTCTCTTTTTTTCCTCCAATTGTTGTGGCATCAACCTTGTAGGTCGTGGAAGTCTAGGAGCAACAACACCTCCATATTTATAGTTGTGAGTGGTAGACTTCCTTGTTGCCATAATTTTTCTTTCAACTTTTATTGCCACCCTAAATGCCTTTTCCAATGAATAAGGTTCCCAAAGGTGAACCTTAAGTTGGATGTTATCCTTCAAATTCCCTATGAAGACATCCATCCTATGTTCCTCTAGAATATCAGTTACCTTGATATTTAATTTTTGGAAGTCCTCAGTGTGCTCTGCCATTGAACCCTTTTGTTTGAGATTTATCAAGTGGCTAAAGAAGGTGTTACTCTTTGTATCCTCATAATGTGCTATCATTTCCTTCGTAAAAATTGACCAAGTGACAAGTGGGTTATGAGAACAAATCCATTGATACCATATAAACTAAATTGGTTCTAAATATAAATATACAATGTGTACCTTTTGTGTGTGTTGCACATCATGGACATCAAAATATTGCTCCATCTGTAGTATCCATGTTACCGGATCCTTGCCATCAAACATCCTCATATCGATCTTTGGAATGTGGTGGTTCTTAAACCCAACATTGGAGTCTCTAAAATCATAATTCATATTATTTTTTTCCTCATCATGATTTTCATGGATTACCTTGTCACCACTGGGAAGCCTTTCTTCTAGAAACTTTTCCAAACCTTCCTTCAACCCCTCTATCTTGACATTCATCATTTCTTCCATGTCTACTTTTAAACCATCATTCAAAACTCCCATGTCCCTTTTTATACCATCTATCTTAACTCCCATGTCCCTTTTTATACCATCTATCTTAACATTCATCATGGCTTCCAATTCATTTTTGTTACTTTTTGCGAGAGTGAAATTTGTTGCACTTGGTCTCATAAATTTGATATATCATGTTGCATTTCTTCCTCTTCTTCATGCGTCATAGAAGATATTTCTGGTTTCTTACTAGGTGTGTCCATTTTTTGTTTCAAGGAATTTTGGAATCAAACAATGATATCTATGCTTCACTATGCCCTTTGAATCACTTCAAACTAATTTTTCAAACAAAAGTTATGCAAAATTTAAAAAAATACACACCTTTTTCTTTCTTTTTAGGAGCTCGATATTGAAACTATTGTATCTCTATAATTTCGAATCTCCAACATTTGAAATTTCATTGTGTGGTTTCCATCTGAGTCTTCTTTCCAACCCTATAAGTCGAACTGAGATTGGATTCTTCAAGAAATATTTATGCCCAATCTCACATAAAGAATTGATTATATACTGGTTCAATAGAGCGAAATTTTATGGAGTTCCACATGTCACTATATTCTACCTCCGACTTTCAAAATGATACCCGAAATACTACTGTCCATGCAATTTCAGTCACTTTTTACAAAACTCAAATCTGATGCTTGGAGAGAAAGTTATGATGATTTTCCCTAGGTCACTTATTTGAGATGGAGTTTTGGAGCTTGCAAAACCCCTAACTTCCTTAGATCATATCTCCAAAAATATAGTGAACCAAGATCTGAAATTTCTTCAAAATGTTCACCAATATTTTGTAGCCATGTGGTATTAATTTCATCTTCTAAAGCCTCATAGAAAAAACGTTATAGAAAAAAATCTAAGATGACCTGTTTGAAGAAGCGAAACCCTAGAATCCAATGGACTGATACCAAATGTTATGCAACCAACTCACAAAAAAGATAGATCAACAACTTAAAAATTATCCTCTTTGAGGGTGAAACCTCCTTTACATTACATAAATGAACAATTCTTGGATGATACAAATTATAAGACCTCCTTGGTATATATAGTAGTCTAAGAGGTCACAATATAATTAGAGCCCACATAACAATAATATTGTAAGGGAACAACAATAAAAATAGTGGGCTTCTATGGGGCACAACAATAACAACATGGGGATACATGGGCACAATAATAACAATAGGGGGATACACTAATAACAATAAGGGGAATACACTAGTATTATAGGGACCTAACAGACCCCATAAGATAATTTGTAGTGAAAATTAAAGAAACCCCAAAAGAACCCACCCGAATCAAAGGTTTCATACAAGAATTGTCAACAAGTTCCCCCTTTTTCACATAATTTTGAACATAAAATTCAACATGGCCATCGAAAACATCAATTGGTGATACACTAGAGGGAGAAAAAAGTATGTCATTTCTAGTACTTGGGTCAATGTGTTGACACGAAATATGAGCATCCACCAAAGACGCTTTATGCTGCTTGTTCCCATTTTGATGGTCTAGCCACGACCCCCTTTCCAGTTGTTGAGTCTGTCGAGCCACCCCATACTGATGCTTATAATGTGCTATCAAATGCCTGGTCTCATGATAACCCAAGAATCAAAACATAATTTTCCAATAATCAATCCATTGTTGAAAGGTAATATTTCCCTACACCAAGTAGAGCTCTGCTAGAATACCTCTTAAGTAACAATATCCACCAAAATCCAAGTTAGAAATTTTTCCATCCCACACAGACTTCGATCCTCCAAAAATATGAATTTCCAATCACATTCTCGATAGCCATAAGGGTCGGTCTCATACATGGTTCCAAAGGGATCCCTATAAGTTTAATCTAGGCCAATTTTCACCATAGAACCTCCCTGAGTGGTTTGAAACCCAAGAACCACCACTAAAGCGACAAATAGATTCGACCAAGCACCCATGGAAGTCCCATAATTCTATCCACATCTTCTAACTAGAGAAAATGAAAAAAAACCACCCATTCAAAAATAAACTAATCTTTAACTTGTAAGCGATATTGGGAGCCCAGTGGGAATCAACCCACTCCTACATCTGTGAGACATCCATACTAGATAATTCCCATTGCCCCGCAAGAGAAGGTTTTTGAAATCCCAAGACCCAATACCAATCCTTGAAGAAGACCACACCTCAATACCATCAACCACAGTAACATTTTGTAAACTTGGTCCATAAATAGAGCGAGTGTCGAAGAACATAGTGCTAGAATGTATACAAGAGAAAAGAGTTTCTTCCTCTACAATTGCCCAAATGAGGGCATATGTATCTTGGGAATATGGACCATGCATGGCATGTCCATCTATCACATGCAAACTGCTCTCGGGTGTCACCATCATAGATCAACCCACATGCAGAAAATCCACCTGTTACAACCACAATAAGTGAAAAATGTTCCAAGCAATAAATTGAAATGTTAACACCTGACAACATGCCAATTGTAACCTCCCACATCGAATCCAATGCAATTCCCACGTAGATCCAAAAATATGGAGAAACAAGGAAAAAAATCACATATACACCAACTATAACAATGAGAATAGTCAAAAACATTTGTCACCACCCCGAATAAGCACCAAACGTATAGAAAGTAGCATCGATGCTCAACATATATAAATGCACTGGGCCGCATACATAACTAAAAGCACCGAGGCGTTGAATGCAAAGAAAATCGGTGCGTACTTTATACTGCACCGATGCTAATATCTAGAAAAAGCCCTGGGGCATTCTTGTGAGGAACGACACTGGGGCATTCAAAAAATAATTGCACTCTCGGTCCTTTTATTTAAACTTGCAACGTCGATGCGTATTATTTTTATAGACACACTAGTGCGCTAGTTATATAAAAGGACCAATGTTGTTAGTTTTCATAATGCACCGGAGCTAGAACTAATATTTTGTAGGACCAGGGTGTTAGTTCTATGAAAGCACTGGTACGTTAAGAATTACAATGCATCAGGGCATTAATTGCAAACAATACCAATGCTTGAAGAAATAAATGCCTCGGTGTTATCGTTTTCCGAAAAGGAACTGGTCATGCAAAAAGATGTCATCACGACACTTTTCTATAGCATAACACATCGATGCGTTTTTATGTTATGGACACACCAGTCTTTTGTATGAGATTTTTTTTTTTTGGAAACATTGACCTACGACATTGCAGTTATTGTAATTTTTAAATCCATTATTTATCGAAAAATCGACACATATCTTATAATAGTATTCATATAAAAATTAAAATTTGATTAGTGAATTTGTATATGAAGTTTGTATATTTATGTCTCTCTTGTTTTATGTGTTTAATTTTCTACAATATTTTATGTGTTCCATTGCTCTGTAATATATAATTTTCATTGTTAGAAAATTATATATACAGAGCAATGGAACTGTTATGAAACTAGCTCACAAAAAGATAGAAAAGAGAGATCAACACCTTAGAATTCAGCCTCTTCGAGGGGCAACCTCCTTTACATTACACAAATGAGCAATTCTTGGATGATTCAAATGACAAAACCTCCTTTCTATATATAGGAGTCTAAGGAGTCACAATATAACCCAACCGACCTAACAATAATAATATAAAGCCACAAAAATAACAATAGAGGGATTCTATGGGCACAATAATAACAATATGGGGACAATAGGGACACATCAATATTAATAAGGGATACAACTACAATAGTAATGGGTAATCACTAGTATTATAGGGACCCAACATGCCCCTCTCCTTCAAAAAAGTGTTGTGCTCAACGCTTTAGTAGTTATGTATGCTTTTGTATAAAATTCTCATCCTCCCATGTGGAATCTTCAGCGGATAAGTTCTTCCACTTGATAAGATACTCTCAAATTGATCGACTTCATAACTGTCGAGTTCTTGTTTCTGTGACTGCTTCTGGTCCCAATATAATTTTTCCTTCCTCGTCAAGTTCTGGTAATATTGTTTGAACTGGGAGCTTGTCACCTATAACCTTCTTTAAACATGAACATGGAAAACTGGGTGCAATCGAGAAGCTGCAGGAAGCTCCAATTTGTATGCCATAGTACCAATCTTTTGCAACACCTTGTACGGACCATAATACTTTGGTGATAATTTATTATCCTTCTTAGCTTGCTTGAGGGACATTTTCTTATATGGTTGTAGCCGTAGGAATACCCAATCACCTACATCAAAACCTATTTCGTTGCGATGTTGATCTGCTTGTTGTTTCATTATATTCTGTGCCAACACGAGGTTATCCTTTAAGAGTTGGAGGACATGTTGTTGATGTTCGATGTGATGTTCCACTGCTTGAACCTTAGAATATTCTCTTAAATATGATGTGATGGATGGTGGCTGATATCCATAAAGTGAAATAAATGGGGTCATTTTTGTTGTTGTATGGAAGGAAGTGTTATACCACCATTCAGCCAGAGGCAGCCATTTGACCCATTGTGTTTGTTTATCAGATACAAAGCAACGAAGATATCCTTCCAAATATTTGTTTACTATCTCAGTTTTCCCATCAGATTGAGGATGATAAGATGAGCTATGAGCTAACTGAGTACCAAGACAAGAAAATAATTATGTCCAAAAATTTCCAGTGAAAATGGGATCTCTGTCACTTACAATAATCTTTGGGTTTCCATGTAGCTTTTGAATTGTTTCCATAAATGCAGTAGAAGCTGTACTAGCTTTAAATGGATGTGATAATGCAAAAAAGTGTGCATACTTGGTAAGTTTGTCAACTACCACCATGATGACACTCTTTCCCTCAGAATTGGGTAAACCTGTGATAAAATCCATTGAAACCTCCTCCCAACATTGGCTTGGAATGGATAAAGGTTGTAATAGACTCGGTGTCTTAATTGTTTCAACTTTATTTTGTTGGCAAACCAAACATTCCGCCACAAACTTTTGAATATCTGATTTAAGGCCCTCCCAAAAAAATTCCTTCTTAATCCCGTGGTAAGTTTTTAAAAATCTTGAGTGCCCTCCTAAGGGAGAAGTGTGCAATTCCATAAGAATTTTTTGTTTTAGTTGGGAATTCTTACAGAGGTATAAACGATTTTTGTACCATAACGAATCATTTTGCTAGCTAAATGTATCAGACGTACTGGAGTCTTGTTGTAACTTTCAAATAAGTGCCCACACTTCTTCATCATTATTCCATTCCTCCCTTGCTTCGTTTATCCAATCTAGTTGGATAATAGAAATGGCGCACAACAATGCTTCCACATCCTCATTTTTTCTTGAGAGTGCATATGCCACCACATTTTGCTTCCCTTTTTTGTAGATGATTTCAAAGTCATAACCCAACATCTTTGTGACCCACTTTTGTTTCTCTTCAGAGGATAATCTTTGTTCTAAAAAGTATTTAAGGCTATCATGATCTGTTTTTACCTTGAAGTGTCTTCCCATTAGGTAGGGTCGCCATTTCTTATGGAGTATTGCCAACATTTCCTTCTCATAAATAGCTTTGTGTAAAAGCTTTCCCTTGATTGGACGACTTTCGAATGCAATGGGTCTTTCATCTTGCATTAAAACAGCACCAATTCCCTTTCCTGAAGCATCACATTCCACAATAAAGTTTTTTGTGAAGTCTGGTGTAGCTAAGACTGGTGCTTGGCACATTTCCTCTTTAAGATGCTCGAAGGCCTTTGTTGCTTTTGGAGTCCATGAAAATGCATCTTTCTTCAATAATGTTGTTAGAGGTGCTGCTATTCTCCCATAATTCTTAACAAACTTGTGATAATACCCTGTCAACTCGAGAAATCTTCACAGATGCTTTATGGATGTGGGGATTTTCCATTCCTTAATGGCTTTAATTTTGTTAGGGTCTACCTTAACTCCTTCATGAGATACAATATGACCCAGATATTCCACCTCTTGTACTCCAAAGAAACATTTGGATCTTTTTGCATATAATTGTTTCTCCTCCAATAGTTGTAGCACCTTGTCAACATGTTCAACATGATCCTTCCAAGACTTGCTGTAGATTAGTATATCATCAAAAAATACTAACACAAATTTTCTAAGGAATGGTTTGAATATGGAATTCATCAAACCTTGAAATGTTGAAGGTGCATTGGTAAGGCCAAAAGGCATGACCAAAAAGTCATAATGACCCTCATGAGTTCTAAATGTTGTTTTCAGAATGTCTTCAATCTTCATTATGATTTGATGATATCCTGAACGAAGATCCAACTGGGTGAAGTAAATTGATCCATGCAATTCATCCAGTAATTCATCAATGACAGGAATGGAAAACTTATCTTTAATAGTGAGCTTGTTGAGCTCCCTATAATCTGGACACATGCGCCATGATCCATCCTTCTTGTGCACCAATACTACTGGAGCAGAGAAAGAACTTTGACTCGGTTGAATTATACCAGCCTCTAGCATTTCTGCAACCATATGTTCAATTTCACTCTTTTGGGCATAGGGATATCTGTACGGCCTTATGTTTGGAGGAACACTTCCTGGAATCAGATGAATAGCATGATAATGATCACGAATAGGTGGGAGACCTTTGGGAATCACAAATACCTTGGAATGATTGTCCAAGACTTTTTGGAGATTTGGAGAAATAGATGATTCCAATGTGGAAACATCTAGAGAACATAATTGTGCAATTACACCTCTTTGTTCCTTTTTTAGAAGCTTTGTCATACCGTTAGAGCTGATTATCTTTTCCGGTTTCCCTGCAATACCCCTTAATTCAACTTCCTTTCCTTCCACAGAAAATTTCATGAAAAGTTCTTGAAAATTAAAAGCTATTATACCCAAGGATTGTAGCCATTGGACTCCTTGTACAACATCATCACCTCCCATTAGAATGGAAAGCATTGGGCTAGTTAATACATATTCTCCCATCAATAGCTTGATATTATGGCACTTTCCAGAGCAATTTATTGTTCCTCCATTTGCAACCATCACTTGACACTCTGGTGCTGGATATAAGAAGCAATTCAATTCTTTTGCTACCTTACAATGAATAAAATTGTGGGTACTTCCTGAATCAATCAACACTATTACCGTTTTCTTCTTGATTTGTCCTTTTATCTTGATGGTTTGAGGAGTGGTAATTCCCACCAATGCATTAAAAGATATGGTCGGATTCATTTCTTCTTTATCTAGGCTTTGTTCTTAGAGTATATCCTCTTCTTTTGACCTTTCTTGCTCCTTTTCTTCTTCCTCTTCACAATCTATGTAGAATAATTTCTTATCAGCACACTTATGACCTTTATTGTATTTTCTATCACAACTGTAACAAAGCCCGTTTTCTCTTTTTCTTCCAATTGTTGTGGTGTCAACCTTATAGGTTGTGGAAGACTAGGGGCAACAACACTTCCATCTTTATAGTTGTGAGTGGTATGCTTCAGGTTGCCATAATTTTGCTTTCCATTTTTCTTGCTAACCTGAATGCCTTATCTAATGAATCAGGTTCCCAAAGGCGAACATCATGTTGTATATTATCCTTTAAAGTCCCTATGAACACATCAATCCTATGCTCCTCTGGAATATTTTTTACCCTTATGTTCAATTTTTGGAACTTCTCAATGTGCTCCATTATTGAACCCTTTTGTTTGAGACTTATCAATTGGCTAAAAAAAGTGTTGCTTTTTGTATCCTCATAATGTGCTGTCAATTCTTCCATAAAAATTGCCCAAGTGATAATTTGTTTACGAGAGAAAAGCCATTGATACCATACAAACTGATTTGGTTCCAAATATAAAGTTGCAATACGTAACTTTTGTGTGTTTTGCACAATATTGAGATCGAAAAATTGCTCCATCTGTAATATCCATGTTGCGGGATCCTTGCCATCATACTTCCTCATATCGATTTTTAGAATATGGTTGGTCTTTGATCCAACATTAGAGTCTATGGAATCATGATTAACATTTCTTTTGTTCTCATCATGAGTTTCCTTTACTACCCTTTCACCATTAGTGACCATTTCTTGTAGCAACTTATTCATATTTATCTTCAATTCTTCCATCTTATCATCCATGCCATCAATTTTAGCGTCCATGCCATTCATCTTAGCTTCCATGCCATCCATCTTAGCTTCTACGCCTTTCTTTAAACAATCCATCTTAGCTTCTACACCTTTCTTTAAACCATCCATCTTAGCTTCTACATCTTTCCTTAAACCATCCATCTTAGATTCTGTTGCTTTTTGTGCAAGTGACACTTGTTGCACTTGGTCTCGTAATTTTGATATATCATGTTTCATTTCTTCCTCTTCTTCATGAGTCATGCTAGAGCTTTCAGGTTTCTTACTAGGTGTTTGCATTTTCTTTCCTCGGGGCATCAATTACCGATTCAAACTAATTTTTCCAAACCAAGCTTATGCAAAAATTTTAAAAAACCTATACACTTTTTTCACTTTGTAGAAGCTTGATATTGAATCTGATGTATCTCTGCAATTTCAGATAATCCAGTTCTGAAATTGTGACCTGTAGTAGCACTCTATGTCCTCTTTCCAATGCCACCAGTCTGATCCAAATTGGATTCTCCAAGGAAGAGTTATGCACAATCTCCCAAGATGACCTAATTATAGACTAGTTCAGTATAGCGAACTTGTACGACATGCCACGAGTCATTGTTTCGACCTTTGGATCTAAAAAAGATATACAAGAAACTACAGTCCGTCCTCGTTCTGTAACTTCTTACGAAATTTCAATCCGATGCTCAGAGAGAAAGTTATGATGATTTTCCCCGGGACACCTATTTGGAATGTAATTCAGGAGTCTGCAAAAAGACCAACTTCCTCAGATCATATCTCCACAAATATAGCGTGAAAAACTCTAAAATTTGGACCCGGGATTCAGCGCGATTTCTTCTCAAATGGTTTTTTTTTACCTTTTGAAACGTTGCAGAAAAAAAGTTATAGCGAAAATGCCACAATGACCTGTTTGGAGTAGTGATACCCTAGAATCCAAAGCTCTGATACCAAATGTTATGAAACCAACTCACAAAAAGATGGAAAAGAGAGATCAACGCCTTAGAATTCAGCCTCTTTGAGGGGGAAACCTCCTTTACATTACACAAATGAGCAATTCTTGGATGATTAAAATGAAAAAACCTCCTTTCTATATATAGGAGTCTAAGGAGTCGCAATATAACCCAGCCGACCTAACAATAATAATATAAAGGCACAAAAATAACAATAGAGGGATTGTATGGGGCACAATAATAACAATATGGGGACAATAGGGGTACAACAATATTAATAAGGGATACAACTACAATAGTAATGGGGTAATCACTATTATTATAGGGACCCAACACAAACACACAAAATATTGCAGAAATATAAACACAGAAAAAACATAAAACAAGAGAGACACAGATATATGTGGTTCACCCAGTTGGGCTACATCCATGGAGAAACAACCCAGTCCTTCTTTATTATATTATCCAGCAAACTGAAGACATACAACCTACAACATATCTGATGTAAACACCCTCTTCGCTCTCA